>PVIY010023903.1:0-38732 GCA_004026745.1 Myrmecophaga tridactyla | reverse complement strand
ACACTCTTTATCTACATAGACAGATGGATTCCTTTTCCCCAGTGGTTTTATAATTTATTATTGTGCTTACTTTGTTGCTCAAATCGTCCTGTATTTGGCCAGTGAGCTGCCCTTCAAGCTTTATCCTGTGATCTTGTGACAAGCACCCATCATTTTCTTAAAAACACTTCTCTGTCTTCCAGCATAACCTGTGGTTCCAGGCTCATCTCCTTACCCTCCCCCAGCCCGGAATCAGCTGTTCGTCCAGGCAGGCATGGTTCTGGTTAGAGGGGAGTGATAGTTGAGACTGCTTTCGTTTTCTTGACTATTTAAAGCAAATACCGTGAAATGGGTCAGGTTAAACAGTGGGAATTTATTTGCTCACAGTGGGAATTTATCTGCTCACAGTTTTGAGGCGGGGAAACACCCAAATCCAGGCATATCAAGGTGACGCTTTCTTCCTGGCATTTTGGGGCCAGCTGCAGCAATCCACTGGCCTCTGCCTTCTCTTCTGGGTTTTGTTGATTTCAGCTCCTTGCTCCCATGGCTTTCTCTCTCTCTGGCTGAATCTCATTCTCTTCTAGAGGACTCTAGTAGTAGAATTAAGTCCCATTCTGACTGAAATGTCACACCCTAATTGAAGTAGCCTCATCAAAGATCCAACTTACGATGGGCCACACTCACAGGAAAGGTTTAGATTTAAGAAAGTGCTTTTCTGGGGTACACACAGCTCCAAACCACCAGAGAGGCCAGATTCAGCGTACTGAGAGTGATGGGTGGTAATGGAATAGCTTTGCTGCCTGGCCCTTTCCAGGAGCACAGTGAGGAAATTAATGTATCTGTAGGATATAAAGCACACATGAATGCATATCCACACACATGTAATTTATTTGCATTTCTACCCTTGTGCTCATCTCCATATGTATGCACACAGGCTTCAGAAATCATGAATAAACAATGGCGCCAACTTACAGTCACTGCACTGGGGTCTTTCCTGCCTTCCTGCGTGCCATTTGTGGAACGAGGGCCCCGGCTCCCAACAAAACCAACACGTGCACTCATCTGCTCCATCCTGTAATGCTCCAAAATTGCTTCTCAATTTAAAAAGAAAAAATGAGATGAAACAAACTTTGTAAAGGGATTTCAGGATTTGCTTGTGATTCTCCCCCTGCCAACCACCCTGCCCAGAAGAAGAGTATTTAGTGGAATACTAGGTTCAAAAGTTAGTGGGTTGGAACACCATTCCTGCCAACCCTAAAGAACACCTAGGGCAATATATAAGATTCTACAAAGGTTCCAGGCACTAGGGTAATTTTCCAGAAACCTACAACCTCCAGATGGGTCCCCGGACCTGAGAAGTCCTGAAAACCAGAGAGGCCAACTTCTCCAGAACATCAACGAGTTCCATCCCACTATCCCATGTGATCGACAGTCCCTTCCAACATGAAAAAGTTAGAATGGGCATAGTCCAAATTCCCCTAAAGAGTGAGAGAAAATCAAAGGAGATGGTGGAGTTTTACAAAGAAGGTAGGGTTTAACAAATGAGTATGACTGCTGAATCATTAAATTGATGATCCTTTTAGTCTCCAGTGTCTTGGAGCAGCTTTACTTAAAAACCTAAAATTGTGGAATTGTAACCTATGCCTAACTCTGAAATCTGTTCTACAACTAATTGCTGTGTTGTTTTGAAATTTATTGCTTTTTGGTATATATATTTCACAAAAAAAAGTCGAGTGTGATGATAAATGCACAGCTATATGATGATATTGTAAACCACTGATTGTACACTTCGGGTAATTACATGGTATGTGAACATATTTTATATATCAATTAAAAATGCTGAAAAAATAGTTATTGGGTTGGTTCTCCCATCTGTCATCCATTCCCTTAAGTGGGCTATGGTATTCATTTGAAAGAGAATGGGGTTCATGTATGTTGAATTTTAAATTTTTTTGTTCCCTTCCCAACCTTATTGACTGTTGTTTAAATCCAACTTCCAAAAGTCAAAAGTTCTACAAGAAGCAAGAAAATGTCCCTTCTTCCCCTTCCCCATCTCCTGCTCCCACACCTTGCAGGCAGCCCACTTTGCTGTTCTATAGTTTATCTTCCTGGGCACACTTTTTTTTTACCCCAAAAATAAACAGATGCATATGTGTGTTCCTCTTTTTCCAGAGTGTTTTCACTTAACAATAACTCTTGGAAACCAGAGTTCACAGAGGTCATTCGTATTACTCTTTATGGCCACGCAGGGCCCTGTGGGGAGGCTGTACCCCAGTCACACGTCCGCTGCCCTGTGCTTGGACGTCCTGGGAGTCAACCTCCAAAGTGGTCCCCAGGTACCCCAGCTCTTTGTTTTCATGCTCTTGGGCAATCCCCTCCCCTGCTGTGTCAGGGTTGGTCTGTGTGGCCAGTAGCAAAAGGCCAAAGTGAGGCTGGTGTGCCACTTTCAAAATTAGATTGGAAATTTAATTTCCAATAGGTGCAGTTTCCATCTTGAGCCCTATCATCCTTGCCAGTGCTTCCTCTCTCTCTCTCTTCTCTCTCTGCTTGCTTGGGGAAAGCCAGCTGCCACGTTCTCAGGACACTCCAGCCTGACAAGAGGCCCATGGCGTGAGGCAGTGAGCCTCCCTCGGCCAGCAGGGAACTGAGGTCCAGTCCCTGTGAGCGAGCGTGGAGCTGCGCTGTCCAGCCCCAGTCAAGCCTGAATGCCTGCACCCCTGCCTGGCTTGACTGCAGCCTCATGAGAGCCCGGACCAGAACCTTCCAGCAGAACCACTCCTCAGGACCTGATCCACAGAAAGCCTGAGATTATTCTGCAATTACAAATAAAGCCATGTTGGACACCCCTGGGGTTACATGTTGTCCATTATTGTTCCAATCATTTCACTCATATTCTTGACCCAAACAGGACATACAGAGAACTACATGTCAAGTACATGTATACACGCATTATAAAAAAAGAACTAGTTTCAAAGAGTTTGAGAAGTGAATTACTGTTTTTGTTCATAGCACAAGAGCCTGCATTCATTTCGTAATTGAGAGAGGCTTTGATTTCCTTGGGAATTAGGAAGGATAGAACTACACAAAGCGTTACAGAGAGGCAGAGTGTCCACGAGGATGCTTTGACCTTCAAGTAACAAAATACAAAATAATGGTATTCTAAACACAAAGAAAGGTATTATCTTTCATCTGCAGAGCAAGCATCCCCAGAACTAAAGCTTGTAAAAATTTCCGGGAAAAACGGCACTGAGTTGGACGAGGGCAAATTGTGAACAGTGGTTCTTCATACTTTGTACTTTCCAACTTTTTGAAGAGTGGCTTTTTATTTCTTTTCATAAGATTATTATTTTTTTAATTGTTGAGACAATTATGGATTCAGATGCTGAGAACACCCACACATCCCTCCCTGAGCTTTCCACAATGGTGACAACTGTATAGTGCAGATGACAACTGGGAAACTGGCCCTGAGACAGCCCATGCCATGGAGAGTTCACCAGTTTTGCACACTCTGCAGGTCCCTACACATTTGGTTCCACCGACTAGCCACATGTGTAGGTCTGTGTAACCACAAGTATCAGGAACTGTTTTATTGCCACAAGGATGCTGCTCCTTGCCAATGCATCCCCCACCCTGCCTGACCCCCAGCAATCCCCAGTCTGCTCTCCATGTCTATAATTTTGCCATTTCGAGAGCACGATGAAATGGGAATCATGTAGTCTGTAACCTTTTGTAATAGGCTGTTTTCACTCAGCATTTTCTCTGGAGAGTGTTCTGAATTGTGTATATTCGTAGATTGTTCCTATCTGTTGCTGAGCTTTTACGTGGCATGGAGGTGCCAGAGTTCCAATTACCCACTGAAGGATATATGGGCTGTTTAAAGTTTGGGGCTATTACAAACAGAGTTGCTATAGACAAACATTTATGTAGAGGTATTTGTGTGAACACAAGTCTTCATTTCTCTTGAATTAACTCCTAAGAGTGCAGTTGTTGGGACTTATTATACTTATACTACTTTTAAAATAATTTAAAATAAAATAAAGAACAAAAATTCTATACAAAGAATGCATAAAAGTGAGATGTCATTCCAATAATTGGGACCATTTTACCCAAAGAGCCCCAGATTTACATGCAATTGCAGGTAAATGCTACCTTCAGATTTAAGAGAAAGGGGGAGCCAAGTAATAGCAAAGGAGTTATTATCCAAACTAGCAAACAACATAAACACAGGGAACTTTTTACAACCGATGATAAGACAACTCTGCGGATTTTTTCAGGGAAAAGAAATGGTTTCCATGAACCTTGTCCTTCCCCATTCAGCTCAATTTCACGGAGCATGATTGTTTTCTTCTTTATTTTCACTAAGTCTTCAGAGAAAATGAATGGAATAAAGACAACTATTAATAACAGGCAATCTGTACTTTGCTTACAGTCTTGGTGATATATTTAGCTTCAATGCCATCTGTCTACAATGACAGATGTAACCAACTTAGCAACAGCTATGCTTTAATTGAAATGTTTGATTATAAATTGTTTCCATTCCAATAGAAAATAAGTCCATTTTCTGCCTTAAGAAATAACTGTTACCAGGAAAACAAAGCAGAAAAATACCCACAGCAGTTGCTACCTAGCTCCCTAAAACCCTTTAAATGGAGAAGCCAAGCCGGGCAACCATTCCCAGCAGGAAGTCTAGTGCTGCCACTTAAAAGAGTCTTTTGGAGACTGACAGATAATCACAGAGGCGAGCAAACCAGCATTCCTATACTCTGGAGTTCCTTGGCTCTGCTGGAGTTTGCAGAGAAAGAGGTCCTCCTACAATCCCTCCCTGCACCAAATAAAGAGAGTTCACAGCCCTGCACAGCCTCATAAATTGTCAGATCTGACAACTGTACCCAGCCCTCTTCTCCCGGCCACGCCTGGGCAAGTGGTCTTTTCTTGCACCGCAAGGGGATCCCCTCCACTGCGCCCCTTGGTCCTTGCTGACTTCTGATCTAGACATGCACGTGCAAGGAACCCGGCAGAAGCCCGCTCTCCTCCTTTGAGAAGAAAAATGCTGGAAGCACCTCAGGCAGCATCATGCAAGGCAGGCGCAGCTTCCAGAAATGTGGTGTAGGGTCTCTGTTCTTAGTATGGCCCTCTCGGACAGAGAGGACCCCTACAAATTGAGGGGCTAATCAGCATGTAAGAGGACCATAATTATAAATAAATATGTGAATGTATGCCAGGATAAACAGAAACAGAAGGGCACATCCTCCAGGAGACCTGCACTCAGAGTTCTGCAAACTGCAGTGTTGAGTCACAGCCCCCATCCTCCCACCCCCCACGACTGCTCTTACATCTGGCACCAACTGCAAGCTTGGGGGACGGATGCCCCAATTGCTCCTGTGTTTATAATTTGTTAGAATAACTCACTGAAAGCTATTACATCATGATAATGGCTTATTATAGGGAAAGGCTGGAGATGAAAACCACCTGAAGCGGGGAGAAGCACAGGGCAGGCTCTGGGAGGACATGCTGTCCTCCCAGCATTGATGGCTGCCAATGCATCAACTGCCAACCAGGGAAGCTCACCTGAGCCTCAATGTTTTGAGTTTTTATTGGACTCCATTGCAGAGGAATGACTGGCTGATGGATGGAATGCCTACATGGTTGAACTCAATTTCCTGATAACAGATGACCCAAAGCTTCCACCCTAAATCACATGGTTGCACTTTCTGATTCCATTAGGTGTGGCTGGTCCCATCCTAAGGTCTGGCGCAGCCAGCTACTGCAGTAAACAAAGGGAACACCTATCAGCTAATCAGGTATGACACAAATTACCTCCCAGAAGCTCAATGTAAAGGTCAGACCCCTCTTTGGCCAAAGCCAAATTCTTTACAACCAACTCATTCCCAGCATGGAGGGACTGATCAGTGTATAACAGCTGCTTACTGAAGACCAGGGGCCAAACCTGGCCTCCAGATCTGCTTCATTTGGCTCACTCAGCCTTTGTCAAAATGTAAATTAGTATCTGGAGGTGTCATACAAAGATAGGCATTTTACTCATCAGAAACTCCATTCCACTACAGGAGAGACTACGACTTTAGATACAAAGTACCACAAGAAGCACAACCCCTGGGGCTCAGTGCAGGTAGGATGTTGAGCGTTGGGACTTTGCTCCTAAACAGGATTTCTTTTATGTTTTGATGAGAACATTTACTGAGGTCTTACTGTGTTCTCAGGCGTTGTACTCAATACAGCAAACCTCAGAGCAGGTGTTATTCTCTTCCTTGGGTCACAGATGAGTAACTGAGTCACAGAGGGTTTGAGCCACCAGTCTAAGGTCACAAAGCTAGTAAATGACAGCGTCTGGATTCGAACCCAGCTCTGACTCCAAAACCATAAATATAAATTACGGTAGCATTTTACCTCCCCATAAAGGATAAAGGCAAATCACCATCCTCATTTCATAGGTAATACTCAAATCCCCAGTCCTATAAGCATTGACTGAAATTACATTTAAGTAACTATCCTCCAGTTCTCTCTTTCAGACACTATCTATCTCTTTTTATCCAAAAGCATTAACAGATACACGGACACCAGATTTCACAGACATTCTCTGCCCTGAATGCTTTCTAAATCTGTTCTGGTCTGAGCCTCTGATAATGCTAATGTTTTATATATTTTTTGTGGTCTTAAAGCAGGAACAAACAGGACCTAAAGGGATTTCTGGGAAGAAACACCAAATGCAGCATGAAATTCTCTTTCAGGATCTATTTCAGTTGCCTAATTGTATGTTTCCAGTTTTTTTAAAAATCAGTTTTGCACTCATGATAGAAAAAGACATTTTCAAAAACACTGTTCATGGATTCCAGTCTTTAGGGTGGATTTCTGCTTCAGGAAGAAACCATTAAGAAGAAGAATGGAATAAAGTCCAGATCTGCTTTTTATCTTTTGCTTCATTTAATCTCCACAGTGAGCCTGAAAAGAAGGTGTAAGAATTCCCATTTTTATCTGAGCGATTCAGAGGACATCAGCTAACTAAACTTACACACCTGGTGAGATGTGAGGGTGCTACCTGGGATCCAGCTGTCCGCCTTCCAACCGCGAGCCACCCTGCCTCTAAAATAGCCCCTTCTCCCCGGGCTTGAGCACATTCTTTTCAAATCACAATGGGCTGCTTCGGCCCGAAGCAAATGCCTGAAGTGAGACCACAGGCAAAGGACACTGTTGAATGTCACAGAAGCAACCTTCCTCTTATTTGCATGTAGGAAGAAACCCTGGGGAAATCTAAGTCATTTTATCAGTTTATTACGCTTTTTATCATACATCTTTTCAGTGTATTTGTCACAGTGGTACTAAGGTTTATTTCTAATAGGTGATGTAAGCTGTTTCTTTCAACATGGAAACCTTTCGTTTGTATTTTGGTCATATAGGAATATTAGTTGTTACAAAGCAATGTGCTTTCTCGTTTATCTTGAAACATATCACTCTCTTTGTCTCTCCTTCCTGTTAATTCTGCCATGGATAATAATAATATTAATGTAGGCAATAATTGCAGGACATTTCACACCCTCTTGGAAGCACTTTAAATACACAGGATGGTTTCATCCTCACAGCAGCCCTCTAGGGAGTGCCATAGTCCTGGCCTGGCTCCCAAAGCAATTTCTCTGTCCTCATCCCAGGAAACTGTGATGTGACGCTAGTGGGAAAAGGGTTTTTGCAGAGGTCATTAAGTTAAGGATCTTGAGATGAGATCATCCCAGATTAGCTCAGTGGGTCCTAAATCCAATGTTTACAAGTGTCCTTATAAAAAGTGGAGAAGACAGAGGGAAAAGCATGTGAAGACAAGGCAGAGATTGGGGTGGTGCTGCCCCAAGGATGACAGCCCCCAGGAGCTGGGAGGGGCAGGGAAGGACCCTCCCTTGGAGCCTCTGGAGGGAGTGCAGTCCTGCCCAGGCTGAGTTTGGCCCAGTGGAAGTGATGCTGAACTTACAGCCTCTAGAATTCATTTCTGTTGTTTTAAAAAACAGTTAAATTTGTGGTGATCTGTTCCAGAAGCCACAGGAAGCTAATACAGGTTTGTACAGTATTTCCCCTGGTTTAAAGATGAGGAAACTGAGGCACGAGGAGTTTAAATAACCTGCTCAAGGTCTTATGGATAATAAATAGTGATATCAAGAAATCCTGTTGTCAACTTGGCTAGGTGAAAGTACCTAGTTCTGTTGCTATGGACGTGAGCCAATGGTACGTGAACCTCATCTGTTCCTGATTACATCTGCAGTCAGCTAGGAGGCGTGCCTGCTGCAATGAGTGATGTTTGATTTAATTGGCTGGTGCCAAAATGAGACAGCGTAGCACAGCCCAAGCAGCTCAGCATACCTCATCTCAGCACTCGCATCTCAGCCCAGGCCTTTGGAGATGCAGAAAGAAATCACCCCAGGGAAAGTTGTTGGAACCCAGAGGCCTGGAGAGCAGGCCAGCAGAGATCGCCCTGTGCCTGCCCATGTGAGAAAGAACCTTAGTTGAAAGTCAGTTGCCTTTCCTCTGAAGAACTAACAAAATAAATCCCGTTTTATTAAAAGCCAATCCATCTCTGGTGTGTTGCATTCCAGCAGCTAGCAAACTAGAACACCTAGTTTAAAGATGAGGAAACTGAGGCATGAGGAGTTTAAATAATCTGCTCAGGTCACATGGGTAATAAATGATGAAATCAAGAAATTCTTCTCTTCTATAAGAAAAGCACCACTGCACTCTTAATGATAAATGGAACACACACTCAGCCCTATTGGGGGTACAACAGGGAGTGGAGTGGACCATGGGGAGATGAGCATGGTGCCTTCTGAACATCAGATTCAGCCATTGTGGCCACTCAGAAATGCTGACCCAACATCGCCAGATCTTCCAATTCCTCGAGAAGCACCTAAAATCTATACATTTATTTCAAATCTCCTGATTTTGTAATGTTGGCAAAAGTAAACAAACAAAAGCACTGAGTAGACCTAACAAAACAGGTTCACGGGCTACCTATCTTCTACCTGGATGAAGAAGGTTCTAATCAGATCAATGCTAAGTTGCAATAGTTCCTATGTTTAAACGGTTTAGGAGAACTGGTGTGCTCTTGAAAGCAATCATGTGTCTTTGCTTTGCATTCTTCATCCGTTCTACTAACTGGGAAATAACAATTTCCTGCAGTGAGTAATACAGCATCACCATACACCAAATTCATCACGCTGTTTTTATTTTTTTGCCAATGATTAAATGCCACTTTCTTTCTTTTTATAACATAATCTAAGTGACAGCCGATCCATCAGCTTATCTGCTGATGCTTAACTACAGCATTTTGCATTCATTATTCTCTACTTATATCATTCTTTTAGAAAGAGGGATAACTTAATTCTGCCTCTTGACAGCAGAGAAATTAAATGGTACACCATTAAGATGAGTGTTTCTCTGAAAAACAAAACACTCATGGCAGAGTCATAAAATCAAGCCAGAAGGATGTCACCCCCAAATGAGATATACCAGGAAAGCCTTCTGGAGAATCCTCTCCTGTCAGAAAGTTACAAAACCTTCTGACCTCAAAAACAACTCGCCAATTGGTATAAAACCACTTTGGGGAGCAATTTGGCAACAAACAGAAAGTGAAAGATGCACAGACCCAAGGACACAGGGGTTTCACAGATCCTAAAGCTTTGGGATCATCATTTTTACTGTAACCCACAATAATGAATAGATTTTGCATGGCAATTCAGAGCACACGCGTGTGCACACTCACACATGCACACATGACTGTAGTCACTGGGATGAACCATAGCCAGTCACTGCACGCTGAGGACCAGGTAAAGCCCCCTCCCACTGTCAGGACAGAGCGCAGAGAGCTGGGCAGCCCGGCCACCTGCTGAAACCCATAGTGATCAATGACGTCAATGGCCTCATGCCTTTGGACAGCTGAGCAGAAGGCAGCTGGCTCATTCCAGATCGGGGGCAGACTTGTGCTCCAGGAGGTATGAAAGAGGAATCTGGCCCATGAGTTCCTCCACAGGAGCCCACCTCTTGATGATCTACTATAAACCAGACCAGCCCTGGTGCTTAATAAAAGCTAAACAAGTGCATCTATAAAAAATCTGAAGCTCTTTCCTCCTATCATTCCAAAGAAATGATGCCTATTCTTTTCCTTGTCAGAGCCCCAACACATGGGAAATGGCAACAAAATCAAATCTTTTTTTCATTTTTTTCTTTAATTTTCCCTGATTATCAAGTCTTTGCAATGCCAGCTATCTCACAAGATGGGCCAGAGATCTGGAAGTGAAGCACTTGGGGACAATGTACAGTGCGCAGATGAGATATTCTTGGGGATGGGGAATAAGGTCCTTAGTTGATTTGCAGCATCTGAACGCATTCTCCACCCATGGTTATGATTTTTGTCACTTAGATGGTACTTGTTTTGCCGTCGCTAGTGTCAGAGAAGGGTCTGTACTGTAGTGAACTCAAGTCACTCCAGGGAACGGTTCCTAGGGGAGTTCTGTTGCCAGACGGCTGGGCCTGGGTGTAAGGCCCCTAACTCTATACTTGGGAAAGTTGCCAAACCTCCATAAATGAGTTTCCTTATATGTGAGATGGTCTAAGAAGAGGATTGTCAATGCCCTTCGGCCAAAGGCCACCAACCACACGTGTTGCTGAGCCAAAGTCAGGTCTTTGAACCCTCTGCAGAGAGCAACAGCACACACCACGAGGGGCCCCGTGGAGTCTCGGCAAGAAGAAGGGCTGGTGGGATTTGAGCACATGTTAGTTGATACTGGGATGGGTCAAGGAAACAGTGCCTGACTCTGGATTTGATACTCTCCAGAAGTGGGCAATTCTTTTGGGGGCATCTTGATAATTCTTAACTAGAAAGCAAGGAGAATAGAGTAGGGGTAAGGCTGTAGCTGGTAATGAATCAACAGTCACTGTTATGAACCAGGATAGAGGGACATCTGATGCTTGATTATTTTGTAGTCTGGTCGATGCGCACACTTTACCTACATTTACAGGCCCTTTCAGAGTCTGTGTTTGTTTGATTTTCCTTTGTTCATCATGGCCCACGTACCTCGTAGATGGTGGTGGTCTATGAAACTGTTCAACAGGATCACACCACGGTTTAGCTTGATAGGGCTAGGCTAGCTGCCACCTGCCAGGGGCTGTTTTCTCTTTCCCGGTATGTACTCATGGGGTTTTATGAGGATTAACTGAACTAACTGGAGTAGTTTGTGTGATGGATAGGTTCATGTGTCAGTTTGGCCAGTAATGGTGCCCAGTTGTTTGGTCAAGTAAGCACTGGCCTAATTGCTACTGTGAGAACATTTTGTGGATTTAAATCATCATCAAGTTGATTGCATCTATGGCTGATTACATCTACAATCAACCGAGGAGATTGCCTTCAGCAATGAGAGAAGTCTCATCCAATCAGTTGAAGGTTTTAAAAGGAGAAGTGATGATTTCAGCAGTCAGAAGAGAGAATTTTCATCTCTATTTCAGCTAGCCAGCTTCTCCGGGGAAATTTATCTAAAACCTTCATTGGAGTTCCCAAGGAATTTGGACTTGTGCATGAGACACAATTAAATAAGACAATTTTATAAAATCTCGTAATATTTACAGATCTCTTATGATGGCTATGTTTCCCTAGAGAACCCTGACTAATGTAGTATGCTTAGAAAACTGCATCATTTAAAGGAAGTGCTCAATAAATGTTATTATTATTACCAGCTAGGTGATTTTAAGTCAGTTTTTCAGAATCTTGATTTCCTTATTGGTAAAAAGGAGCTGGTAATAAGCAACTTCACAGGGTTCACTCGTTTGATAGATATTTACCTTCATGCACACACTATACCACACCCTGGTCAAAGCAGGCTGAGCAGGTCACACACCATGGCCTACAGGTCTGCTAAGGGGGGATAAGGCTAGGGTTGTGTTGGAAACAGCAACAAATAAGTAAATAAAGAAATAAGCACGATATTAAGAAAGGGAATAGAACCCTTCCAGCTACTCCCTCCACTGACATCAGCCAGACTCTGATATTTCCAGGACCTTCATTTGACTCTGCATTTTGGAGGGCACTATTCTGTGCCAGGAAGAAAAAAAGGACAGGGGCAGAGGTATGGCAGCTGGAAATCATGAAGCTGCAAAGAAGGAGGGCAAAAGTCCAAAGGAGGGCATATTATTATATGATTTTCATAATCTCTGATGGAAGATGGGAGGAGGAGGGCGGTAGTGAAGAAGGCTCTGGTTCCTAAACCAGGAAAAATGGGATACATTCTGTTCTCAATCAACTCGGAAGTTTAAAACATTTGAAGGAAGTGCATTCATTGTCCAGTCACTTCAGGGTTTCATCATTCTGTGTATGAGAATGTGTATGAGAACACACATTTCCAGACACTTTTTTGACCTGCCTAGTTTCCCAGCTGCCATCTTCCAGCTGCAGAGAAGTGGAGCCCACTGAGAAAACCAGTGAGAGGTCCTCATGCAGCCTGGGTCCAGAATGCCCAGCCCCACCAGGCTAGGAGTAGGTTCCGTTGCTGGGAGAGCCCTTGATGCCCACCCCATTTTTCCTTTTGCAGGGCTCATGTCCCAAAGTGTCTTTCTTGTTTGTCTCATTCAATCCCCGATAGATGCTCCACTGTAGTGGCCTGGAAAGATGGGGACACATGGCAGAACCAGCTTCCCCTCCGACTTTGGTCTGAGCCAGCCCACAGAGAGCAGGGCCCTTTTGAGCCCATTTCTTGGGGAGTGTGGGACTCACAGGGGGCTGCCAGGTGGCGCTTGGGGGATCTTTTTTTTAATTTGTAAAAATACTTTTATTGAGAAATCTTCACACATATACAGTTCATACATGGTGTACAATCAATGGCTCAGGATATCATCACGTGGTTGTACATTTATCATCATGATCATTTTTGGAACATTTGTATCACCTCGGTAAAAGAAATTAAAAGAAAAAAATCATACATCCCATCCCCCTTACCCCTTCCTCTCATTCACCACTAGTATTTCAGTTTAACTGTTGGGGGGATGTTTTGGGGAAGTGGCAGTCTAGCTGTTTGGGGTCTGAGTCGCTCCCTGGAGGGTCTGGCCGCCCATCTATGACCTTTTACCCTCCATATTATGGAAAGGGAGTCAGAATGCTGATCTCAGGGGGCAAATGCAACCGTCCCTGGTGGCAGATAGGAGAAAGCGACAGCCCTCAGCGCTGAGAAAACCAGAGAGAAGCTTTAGGGAAAGTGCCAGGTACAAATTCCCCGCCTGATTCTGCGAACTGCTGACGCGCGGCACGCCTGCGGGGAACTTAAGTTTTGGTGTTGTTCTTGCTGTTTGTTTTCCTGAACGGACAATACGAGCGCACTGAGAAAATAACTCAAACAGGAGGGAAAGAACCTGGGTAGGGAGTGCCGCCCGCCCGGCGGGGCCGCGAGAGGAGGCGGAGGGTCCCCACCTCCGGGCCTCTGGGGAGAATTCTCTCCCGCTGCGAACCCGGCACGGGGGCGGGGCGGCTCCCACGCGGTTCCTCAGCCCGACGTCGCCCCGCCCCCACGCGGGCGTCCTTCTCCGGTGCCACCGCCCCCGCCCCAGGGCGTTCGCCCAGCTCTTTGCCCCCGCGCCCCGGCGCGCAGCGCTTACCTGGGTGAGGGGGCGGGCCCCGCGCAGAGGGGGCGGGGCGACGGCAGGAGGGGCGGAGGCGGCCGGCCGCGCGGGTCCGACCGCGGAGCCCGCAGAGGCAACGGCTGAGCCTGGAGAGAAGCTGTCCCGGCGCGAGCGCGCGCATCCCCGGGGCGCCGTCCCCGCTCCCGCAGCCGTCTCAGGGGCCGACGGTGCCAGGGGCGCCCGGGAGGCGGCAGGCGGCGGGGCCCCGTACGGGCGGCGGGAGCGGCCGGGACGCTGGAGGCGCGGCCAGGGGCTGGGCGCCCCGCGGGCAGAGGTGAGGCAGGAGCGCCTCCGGGGAGTGGTCCCCGATGGGAGTCGTGGGGGTCTTGGGGGTCTTGGGAGCAAGTTTGGCTGGTCCTGGGTGGGGGGGCGTAGCTAAGGAAAAGGGTCCGCTGGTCGGCTCCCAGCGCCGGGATCCCAGGGGTCCCACTTTCTACTCCAGGACTGTCAAACTGTGAGCTTGGGAAGAGGGGGAGCCGGCTTTTTGGGCCCTCTTTTCCCAACCGTGAGGTCCCCGCCCCTTCTCCAGGTCGGTCAGACTGTGAGGAAGGAAGAGCTAGAACGAATCTTCGTGCCCACTATCTCTGAAATCCGCCACCCCAGCTCAAAAGGACGGGGGCGTTACACTTTAAGCATGGGGTCCTCCAAGCCAGTCCTGGCTGGCAGGGAGCACGCTGGCCCTCACCACGGAGCTCACCGCCCCCACCATGGCAGAAACGAGGGACTGCCAACACGCACCGCAGATCCGGCCCCACGTGGTTTGGGGGTTGCTGGAGAGGGTGGCTAGTAGTGGAGTGTGGGGCTCGGCAGCGCTGCGGTCTGGGTGAGGTGTGCGTGATCCTCCTGAGCCCGGAGGTCTGTCCCCTCAGTCTCCGATCTTTAGGACAGCGGGATGTGCAGAACAAATGCACACTAAACGCGTATCAGCGACTGGCGTGTTTGCTAGGGAGGCCAGCTGGGACCGTGACTGGGGCGACTTCCACTAAGCGCCCGATGGGCCAGGGTGGCCACGAGGACTCGGAACACTGGTCAGGGGGCGGCCTCCAGGGGGACGACAAACGCGAGAATGTAGTCTTTCAGCCTCTCGCACCAGGGCGAGGGACCTCGGGGCTTCACAGCAGAGCCGGTAGGTTAAGCCCATTCCCCGCGGACCCACAGTCCACCTCCTGCAGTCCCTCAGGCGGGGTCCACAGATCCTGGCAAGTCAGGTGAATCACTGCCTCTCCCCACCCACCCCCAGCCTCTGCGCCGAAAAGCTGGTGGAGCTCAGATGAATATAATTGCATTGGAAGGAACACAATTATAGTAAAAAGTTGCATTTCCTTTTCCAAACTCATCAAGCACAACCTGCACTCGCCTGGGGACCTGCCTTTCTTGAGGCGCTGCAGTTTCTTAGGCAGCGCCCGGATCGATCCCCCCCGCCCACAAACTTGTTCTATACTGCTTATAAACAGGGCCCCTTTCTTTCTGGAATTCCCGGTACACAGGGCTGGGTTGTGTATTTGTGTTTGCTGGGGGAGGTGAGAGAGGTGGGTTTGTTTTCTATTAATTTTACAGGCTTTAAACTGATGTCCAGATCTCCAGGACTGGGATACAAGATGAAGCTGGGCAAGTGACCTGTGCAGGACCTGGGGAGCAGTTTCAGACTGGGGGTCCTGAAAGGCTCCAGTAGGAAGACTGACTTTGAAGTGTGGACTAGAATGAAATCAGGCAGGAGAGTGGTGAAATTCCAGAGGAGCTGTTCACACAGGAAAGGAGAAGTGGAACTGGAATGAACTAGGTGTGTTGGGGGAGCAGCAAGAAGGCATGTGGTTGAAGCAGAGTGAGGCGGAGAAGGGGAGAGGGTGCCAAGGTTAAGGAGGTGGGCAAGCCCATTCCTCATGGACAAGCGAGGTGTGCCTGAGGTTGGAGTTGGATCCCAGAATCCATTCTCACTTCCTTTCCTCAAGCATGGAATCCCTGATTTTTAGTGGGGCACATAGCCACCGAGAATGATGGGTAGATTTTCCAGCTTTCTTTCTTTTTTCAGGTAGGTGTGGTCCTGTGACTAACTTATGTCAGGGGAAGAGGTACCTGGAATTTCCTTGATGTATGTCCTTAAAAGAGGGAAGCAGACCTTTCCTAGAGTTGGATGTAACGCCTGGAGCTCTAGATCTATTTTGGACCATGAGTGACCCTAGGAATGTAAGTTTGCACAGTGGCACACAAGAAGGAGGATGTGATTCTCTGAAACCATTCTGGGTTGACAGCTTCTCACCTTTATGGAAGTGAGAGAGAAATGAACTCCTCTTGTTCAAGGTGCTGCTTTTTGGTGTTCACCTTTGACTCACGGCTGAACCTAATCCTGTTTGATATACATGGTAAGAATTTCAAATTTTATTTGAAACTTAGGCTTATGAGATTCATCTCATAAGTGCTTGGATCTTTCCTTCTACTCATTGCTGGGTAGTATTCCACTGTTTGGACACACTGCCATTGTTTATACTCTCACATGGTGATGGGCATGTACTTTGTTTCCAGGCTTTGGCTCTTACAAAGCTGCTACAGACCTTCTATTGCAGGTCTTTATCTGGATGCATGTTTTTCATTTCTCTTTGGTAAATACTAACAGTGAAATTTCTGTCATATAAAAAGCAAATGTTTAAATTGATAAGAAACAATCACATTGTTCTCCAAATGGTTGTACCATTTTAGAATATTTCCACTAGCTATCTATAAGATTCTAGTCGCTCCTCAATCTGTCCAACTCTGCGCTGTTCTTTTAAGCACTGTCCTTTGCTTATAGAAGCCTAATTTTGTTCTCAGCAGATGGCCCAGCTCAATAAACTCCACCTCGGAGCAGACATCGTGATCATGTGACACAATGGTGCCCCATGAAATATTAGTGGAAGTGTTTGGGCTGAGTTTCTGGGGAAGTCCTTGAACTGGGTGCAGGCTGTGGTATCCAAGATGGTGGAACAGGGAAAATGTTTCCCCAGGAGAGGCCTTCCCTCAACTCCACAGCACCAGTGCAGATTCCAGCTGTGAGACGGGGCTTCTCTCACTCATGGTGGTTTGGAGACTTGTGGATGGCTTAGAAGGCTCCTGGGTTCTTGGTCCCCTCAGCTTCTTGCACTAGCATAGTGGTTTCTGCCCAGTGCAAATTTTCATTTGCTGCAGACTGCATGGGCATCTGGGAATATGCTGGCCAATCATGCCAAAGGCCTTTTCCTACTCAGGCTTTGGTGTCACCAGGGTCTGTAGCTCTAGGACAGAGAGACTTCAGTGGGCAAGATGGCACAATTCCTTGGTAGATTTACCCAAAAAAATCTGTGGACGGGTCCTTTGATCATGGCCGCTTACTGAAAGTGTAAGGTCTGAGAAAGCAGGAAGCAAAAAGCCATTGGAAAACATTGAACATTATCACTTAAGCAGATAGTACCTTAAGCTCATTTGCGACTTGTCATTTTTGTATAGGGATAATTATCTATGGGTTCTGCAGAGTCAATTATTGGTAATTCCCTAAAAGAATATGGCATTTCTAATCAAATGGAGTTTAGAATTTACAGTCCTCATTTGTAAGCTGCTTGTTGAATTAACTCAGTTTTCAGGGATCCCATTAATAATTGTGTCTCTTGTCTTTCCCTCCCCTTCCACTTTAGTGACAAAGGACCACAGAGCAAACATACAGAAACTTTTCTCACCACCACCTTATCTACCTGGAAGCTGTCATGTCATGAATGCTGAGACCATTTTTTTTCCCTTAAGGAAACCAACTGGAATTGAGCCATTCTTTATATACAAAGTTGAACATTGTTAAATGCTAGCTATTGGCCTTTAAAAAACAAAACAATTAAAAAAAACACACAGAAAATGTGTTCCTCTGGACTTAATGCTGATCTCAAACTATTTAAGACCAACCAACTCATTTACTTGCAATTGGAAACTAAAAGCCTCCATCACAAGTGAGAAAATATACCTGAACTGACCCAAAGTGCAATTTCTATTTTATATTATAGAAAGTATAACTGCTACAGCATGGAATGATGGAAACATTCCCATATTCTTAGGAGACCCCTGAGAGGTGAGAGGGCAGCTGCTGGCTTCTGGAGATCTTGGCCTGTGGGCTGTGGAACTGGAACTCCTGTTCCAATGCTTCCTTTGCCCATAGTTGTTCCTCAGAGGAAAGATGGTGAAGCAGCGAGAATGGAGTCCTCAAGCGTTCTATTCCACTGTCTAGCAAAGGTGTGAGAAAGGAAAGGAGAGGCAAGAATGCATGAAGGGGTATCATTGGCTTTTACTGGGCCCTGGAAATTGCTCAGCTCAGCGAGTTGTGGTTGAGGGCAGCATTACCAATTGGTGGCCTTCCAAGCCACAAGGAGTTGCTGTCAATGTGCACACGACCCTCACAGCAGTTCCATCATTGATTTGTTCATTCTGAGATCCTTGCTCATGAGGTCAACCAGCGGTATTGGGGCACGAGGAGGTTAGGCTTCTGCTCAGTACTTGGGGGATGTTTATTCAACAAGTTCCTACCTTCAGAGAGCCTTTGGCTTAAAACTGAAGACCAAATTACGTGTATGCACACATACACATGCCATTCTTTCCATCTTCCATGCTGTGTACAGAACGAAGGGTATGAGCCAACTATAATACAGATAAAAGGAAAGATGAAATAAACATGGTCTATTAGTTTCTTGGTGGATGCTGCGATAACAAGTTACCACAAACTTAGTGGCTTAAAACAATTCAACTTTATCTTTCTACAGTTGTGGAGCTTCAAAGTCCAAAATGAGCCTTATGGGGCTAAAACCCAGGTGTTGGCAGGGCTAATTCCTTCCAGGACTTCTAGGGGAGAATGAATTCCCTTGCCTTTTCCAGCTTCTAGAGGTGTATTCCTTAATTCTTTAACTCATGGCCCTTCCCTGCATCTTCAAACTTAGCAGAGTACATTTTAAATCTCTCTTTGCTTTGGTCAAATTGCCTCTGTCCCTGTGATCGTGTCCCTCTTATACGGATGCTTGTGATTACATCAGGACCATTCAGATAATCCAGGATAACGCTCCATCTTAAGATCCCTTACTGAATCACATCTGCAAAGTCCCTTTGGCCATATATTGTAACATTCACAGGTTCCAGGGATTAGGATCTTGGGGGGCAGGAGGGTGGGTCATTATTCAGCTTACCACTCATGACAACAAAACTTTGTACCTCATTGACGTATGAGGAGAAATGCCATTTTTTTCTCATACTTTGGGTTATTTTGAAGATATGAGGACGCTTGCAGAATAGTTAGATGTATAGTATTCGAAGGTTCAAGGAGAAAACATAGGCATTTTGACATTTCCTTTTTTATGTATTAAAAGCTGATGATAATTCCCATTCCTTCTGTCTGTGTGGAAAGGGTGTTAGCAAGTTAAAGGATGTGTAAACTTCAGTTGATGAGAGCAGTACAGTGGTGGCAAAATTTTAGACATGTTCATAACAAAATTCTTCAGTAGAAGTATTTCATGACATATTAAAATAAAGCAAAAGCCCAAAATAACCTGCTGGTTATTTGCTTCTATTTTCTCTAGACCTAGAGGGTCTCTGCCACTGCTTCTAGAACTTAGCAGTTATGAGCACAGGTTCTTTCATACCCCCTGTATCCATGGAGTCAGGACTTACTTTTTGAACTGCTCAATGTAACTACCAAGAAATGGCCTGCCTGCGAAAGAGTGTAATCTGTGGTCTTACTCACACAAAAGCTGAAGAGAAAATAGAATCAAATAAATCCCTGGCTTAAGGTGAATTAAGATTTACTTTGTCAGAGCTAATTCCCATCTTTATTTGGGACTCAGAACATTCATACAGTTTTAATGTTTTTCCTGCCATAAGGTGGCTGCAATAACCAGGTTGGGGATGGGAGAGGAACTTTAATAAGATTTGCTACAGCCTTAGAAACATTCAGCTTTCATTATGTATTGAACTTGCTTATTGGGGAGGGAGAGGATGATTAGGATTGCCCTGAGCTCTGTAAGAAAAAGGACAGGACTGTTTGCTCTGAAAGGGATCTGGCATGTTCTTTTATTCCTGTCTACAAACATAGGAAAGGCTACATGAGGTATGCTGAGTAAATCCAGAGTCTTCAGCAAAATTAGAGACATGCTTGTAATTTAATCTCCATCAGATATGTATTTGTCAGACATCTAAAGAATTATTACAATAATTGTGGTGACCAATGTTGGCAAAAAGTGAAACTTTGAAATGTTATTGGTAAGAGATTTAAATTTTTAATAAAGAAATTACAGAAAAATCATGTTTCCATTATGTTACTGATTAAAGTTTGCCTTTTTTTAAAAAAAATAATTTGTTCATAATTTCTCTTCACTTTTCCCCTTGGTTTTAGGAACTTGGGACTTCCTAATTAAGTTTCCCTCTCTTCTAGAGAGACTGGGATCTCATGGGACTCCTGCCCACTCCCTGGCCCATGGCATGTTCTTCCAGCTGCTGTGTGGAAACAAGAGTGTCGTGTGGCCTGGTTTCCATGGTGCTAGTAGTATCTTCAGGTCCAACCCCTTGCTCCCCTGGTGGGTGCTGGGTCCAGGTCCCCCAATGCATGGCTTTAGCAATTCTGGTCTCAGCCTTTGCTGCACTGTTCATGGAAGATGGAGGTCTCTTCTGGTAGCTTATGAACAAGTTCTAGGAGTCCTTCTATCTCCCATTGACCAGAATCGAATCACATGTCCAGCTCAAGGCCAATGTATATACAAACAGATTTAAGCGAGTGAGGACACACCTCTGAAACCATACAAATGACAATTATACCCAGGATAGATTTCCCCAGAATAAAATGAGACAACTCTTGGAAGGAGAGAAAAGAAAAAGTATGTTGGAAGGGCAACTAGCACATGCTTACAAATAAGAAAAAGGACATTGAAGAGTCTAGCACATGTGCATATTCCTGTACCTTTTCACATGAATAGAACTGATTTATAACATGTTGTTCTTAGGGAGAAGAATCTTTCTTCAGTGGTAGGACTTTGCTCAATAATCTCCATTTCATAGTCTTTGGATCTGCCCACTGATTGGTTTACAGCACAAAAAGTATGAGCTGAAGATGGGGCAGGCTCTGACAGGCTGTTGTCATGGCAACCCACATGAGGAGCACCCCCTTACGAGAAAAAAGACAGTAAGAACTGAGGCAGGGGATTATCAACTAAAGCTAAAGATATCAGTTCCTTTTCACAGCTCTCAACTGGACAGGGAATTTCATGCAGATGTCCTGCAATTATGCCAAATTTCAGTCTCCACTAGTAGAGCCCAGAAGAAATGGGCTTGCAGTACCCTGGCAGATCTGAGCCCGCTTCTGTTTTCTCTCTCACAACCAACTTCACACGGTTATTTGCTATCCTTGCAGTTTCACTTCCTCATGTGCCACTTGTTCCTCAACCACACAGCTGAGCTTCTGCCACCACTGCTCCAATGAAAATTTTCTCTCAGAGTAACCAAGGCTGGTGCTAAGTACAAGGGCTGCTTTTTGGGTCTTGGTTTCCAGGATGTCTTAATATCGTTGGATGCAGTGATGACTCCTTCCACCTTGAAACACACTCTTGTGTTCCCTGGTCCTTCTACTTTTCATCCAATCTCTCTAAATATCTCTTCTCAGTATTCTCAGCCACCTCCTCTGACAGATTCTTGCATGTTGGCCATCCTTGTTTCAGGCTTTCCTAGTTTCTCACTCAGCAGGTCTTTCTGAGTCATCCATTTCCTAGGGTTGTGTCACTATCTCTTCTGTGGACTCAAATCTCTCTCAAGCTCTGAGCTCTCTCCTGACCCTTAGCCCCATATAACCCATGATTTAGTGGACATTCTTACCTTGGTGCCCCAAACAGAACTCATCACCTTTCCTGAAACCTTACCCCTTCCCTCAATTCCCTGTCTCTCTCAAGTTCAAACACACCCATAATCTGTAATTTCTCCTTCAATTTTATAACACCCTCTTGCCACAGTCAATCAACAGCAAGTTTAATCACTTCTACTTTCCAAGTATGCTTTGATTCTGCTCATTTCTGTCCAATAGTGTGGCAACTTTTGCAATTCAGGTCACCACATCTCAGGCTCGAATCACTACAGTGTCCAAGAGGATTTTGCTGTACGGATCTGGCCAACTTTTAGAACACTCTCTACTAGTGTAGTTAATATAGATACTTTGTAAGATCAGTTTCAATGATGTACTCTCCCCTAATTAAACTACTTCAGGGGCTTCAAACCATGCTGTGCCTCAGTTTCCTCTTTTGTAAAGTGAGAATAATGATAGGTTCTGCCTCAAACAGTTGTGAAGATTAAGAGATAATGCAGGTAAAGCACTTCAGATAGTGCCTTGCAAGTGTCCAAATCACCCTCAGGTTTGGTGATTCACTGGAAGAACTAACAGGGCCCTGGAAAGCCGTTATACTCATGGTTATGGTATATGACAGTGAAAAGACACATATTAAATTCAGCAAGGGGAAAAGATGCATAGGCTAGAGGCCAGGTGAGGCCAAAAGTGAGCTTCCCTGTGTCCCCTCCCAGTGGGGTCACATGAGTGGGCTTAACTTTACCAGCACCAATATGGAACAACTGCCAGGTGTCACCAACCAGAGATCTTTACTAGAATCACCTGGGAGCTTTATAAATAAGAAAATCATCAGACCAGTTTAATTAATCTCTGGGGGTGGGGCCATGACATTTTAAATTTTATTAATATTCATTTATAAGCACTCTATATCATGAAGCAAAAAGTCCCCCTCCTCCCCTTTTTTCCCAAATCTTGTCACTATGTGTTCTGATGTACAGCCAGGGTTAGAATTCCTACCACAGAGAACCCAGAAGGAATAGATGGAGCCATACTATGTCCAAAATGAGCCAAACTCAGTGGAGAAGAGGAAAGGAAGCTATCTCCTCATTTCCCCATGCAACTGTCCAAACAATCTATCAGCTTCCCTCAGACTTTATGTGATTCCTATATCCCCTCTCCTATTGATGTTTTCCAAGCCAGAAACTTTGCGCTAATTCCTGTCACCTTTCCCCAACCCCCTTTAGTTAATCTGTCACCCAGAGCTTTCTGTCCTGTAACCTAATCTCTCAGATGTAAACTCTTCCCCATTTTCACGGCTGCTGCCTGATGCAGGCTAAATGTCCTCTCCTGCCTGGATGATGCTGCATCCTGTGAGCCCAGTGCCCAGATCTCTCTTTGCCGCTCTCATCTCTTCTCCCCTATCAGCCACAGCAATCTCTTCAGAGCACAAACCTGTTCTCGCTGCTCTTCTGTTAGAAATCCTTCAGTGGCTTCCCATGTTCTTAGGACAATGACTAAAGACCTCCTTGCAGCTTCCAGTATCTCAAGGATCTGGTTCCAGCCCATGCCCAGCCTGGACCCAGCTCCTTCTCCACCCCCCCTCCCACCTGCCATCCTGGCCCACTCTGAGCCCCATGCTCACTCCCACTTCTCCTCCCCCTCCCACCTGCCATCCTGGCCCACTCTGAGCCCCGTGCTCACTCCCACTATAGTCCTGACCCCGTTGCACAGACACTCCTGGCCCCTCCCTCAAACGGGCTTCTCATGCTCACCCCTTAGCCGGAGGGTCACTTTCTCAGAAAACTCTTTCCTTTGTTTCCCTTTCTGTTTAATAGATTCCTGTTATTTATCCACACTCATATTTCTGTACACTTTTTCTTCTTGAGATCCATCATCATTTTTTTTTTAATTTGCATATGGGCAGGAGGCACCAGGGATCGAACTCCAGACCTCCAGCACGGCAGGTCGGAGCTCTGCTGCTGAGCCACAGCAGCCGCCCTCCATCATCATTTTTAATGACACACTAATTAGCATGATGTTCCTCTCCCCACTGAAAGCCTGAAATGGGTAGAGACGGTGTCTGTGTTGTCAGCTTTTGGATTCTAGTGCCTGGAATAGTGACTAGCTCATCCTAGGCACTCCATAAATATTAGCAGCTGAAATGAATCAATGAAACATGTACTAGTAATAGGAGATAGCCCAGATTTAAAGCCCTGTGTTCTAGTTTGCTAGCTGCCAAAATGCAGTATACCAGAAATGGAACGGCTTTTAAAAAGGGGAATTTAATAAATTGCTAGCTTACAGTTCTAAGGCCGAGGTAATGTCTCAATTAAAGCAAGTCTAGAATTGTCCAATGAAAAGCATCCATGGAAAGATACCTTGGTTCAAGAAGGCCAATGAAGTTCAGAGTCTCTCTCTCTCAAGTGAGAAGGCACATGGTGAACAGGGCCAGGGTTTCTCTGTTTTCTGGAAAGGCATGTGGTGAACACGGCATCATCTGCTAGCTTTCTCTCCTGGCTCCTCCCCTTCATGAAGCTCCCTGGGAGGCATTTTCCTTCTTCATTTCCAAAGGTCGCTGCCTGATGGACTCTGCTTCTCATGGCTATGTTGTTCTGCTCTCTCCAAATCTCCCTCATTCTCCAAAATGTTTCCTCTTTTATAGGACTTCAGAAACTAATCAAGACCCACCCAGATGGGTGGAGACTGGCCTCCAGCTAATCCAGCTTAACAGCCGCTCTTGATTAAATCGCATCTCCAGGGAGATGATCTAATTACAATTACATGCATACAGTACTGAATAGGGATTAGAAGAAACGGCTGCCTTTACAAAACAGGATTAGGATTAAAACATGGCTTTTCTAGGGTACTTACATCATTTCAAACCAGCACAGCCTGTGTGTCACAGAGATTAAAACGTGCGGTGGTACTTCTGACACAAGGGCTCTCAGATGGCTACATGATTTAGATGGACCAGCAATTTGGGAGAGGTGGGATTGGCACTTGCCCTAGTTCCAGGGTAGGATGTGTTAAGGCAGAGGGGAGGGGATGTATTCCAGGCAGGAAGTAAGACATAGCCATGGCAAAGCTGGGCACTCAGAAAGACTCTGGTAAGGGAGAATTTCAATGGTTAAGAGCAAAGCAATGTCTTAGATTAGAAGTCAGCAAGCCCGTGGGCCAACCCAGCCTGCCATTTGTTTTCTTAAATAACAGAAAAGTTGTGTAGCTGTGATCCACCCCTAGCTTAGATAATATACCCCTTAGTTCAATCTGGGGACCATTAATTCCTTATTTAAATTCCCAGCAGATTATTATCTATAAGGCAATTTGTTGTCATTCCAAATACTGCCCTCTACACAGGAAAGCTGAAGAAATGGATCCAGATTGCTAATTCAGAAAACTCTGGGTAGGAGGGAATTTCAAGAGCCAGATAGTCTATTCCTCCCCCCTCAGAAATAACATGAGCCACACTGTCCTCAAAGAATGTAGGTCTTCTGTTTACAAAGACTGCCTTCAAGCTTTGGAGGAATTAGTGGTGACGTGTACTTATTTTGGTGGGACCCGAGAAGCTGTGAGTTAAATATTAGTCAAGCTCACACTTAGGACATGAATGAGGAATTCATCTTGCTGGTGTGTTAAGGGCCTGGCCACCTGGTTCCCTGGAAAGGGAGCCGTCTCTAGTTGGCTGTCCCTGCCCACTCTGTCTTGTGTGAACTAGAGAAATAGTGGAGAGTCAGATTCATCCTGGACTTTCCCTCACACGGGTGAGTAACCTCATTACTGGAAATGAGTTTTGCATATAGGGCTGGCAATATCTGTGAAAGGGGCTGAATTCTGAGTCTGTGGGCTGTAGGGTATTTACACGTCATCCTCTCTGTGCTCAGAGTCACAGAGCCCTCCAGTTCTGACCGAGGCACGTGTCTGGAACGGTGATGGTTTTAAGGATAGCTATGGACAAGACTGTTATTATAAGGAGCTCAGGTCAGAGAATCCCTATCAGGATTCCCAAGAGCCCTACTTCTTTCCACGAGTCATTAATTTTCCCCTTAGGCTCATACTGAGGACTTCCCAGAGATAAATCAGAGGAACTTTGAACTTTCACTCTCTTTATCCCTAAAACTCTGAACTTAGTTCTCTCCAAGGCTCAAAACAAGAGCAGTGATGAGAGCCTCTTTTTAGTTGAGTCACAGGAGGATTTTTCATTCTTACCTCACTGGGGCCTTGTTTCACATTCAGTGCCTCAGCAGGGTCACCGCCTGTTGATGGGAAAAAGGAAGACAATGACATAGCCAATATTAGGGTTAGAGTGGTACGGGCTGAAACGGCCACACGCAGTTCTCAGTACACTTTTCTGTTTCTTCCTAGAATGCTCTTAGATTCACATCTTATATCTTGCTGTGGTCTGATTCCAGGACAAAAACAGCTCAGTCAGTGAAAATTTATGACTTTCCAAATAAGCTTTTACATAAATTTATATCAAAATTTGCTAGAGTTATGGAGGGAAAGGAGTGTATACCTCATGTTATGATTTTAGATAAAGCAGAGAAGTTACGAAAACTAATGGAAGAAGAAGAAATTACAGCCCTAAATTTCTTTTATAACAGCGTTGGGCAAAATATTAACATGTAAGTCAAAGACTCATACACATTTAACAAGTGTATTTACTTGATTTTTACCTTCTGTATCTAGAACTCAGAATTGAGATCTTTCCCTGGGTTTCCTCTGGGCTCTTGGAGAAGATATAATTTGAAGATCTGCTCTCCAAATCTGGCGAGCACTCTGTCCACTTAATTCAGTTGGAGGATATTGTATTCTATATCAGGCGTTCGATGAAATGTTCTCTCCAGTTGCAGTTCTTATCTCCTATTAATTTGTGAGTAAACTCACATGCCATGCAACTTGCTGACTGCAGAGTGAATACAAACCAACCAAAAACGAAACTGATTTTGTCCAGAATCTTCACAATTGGTACTTCTGCTTTGCTTTACACAGTCAACATCTAAACGTCACTTCTGTAGTAGCAATTAAAACTTTTCCACAGATGAGGATAATTTTTAGAACATAGTTCTCCTTCTTCTTTGGATTCGATACAAATCCTACCAAATCTATAACTTCCCATTATTGACCAGAGGCATTTCTGAAAAATTACAGAGAAAATCCCATGTAAATATTCATGCACGTACAAACACATTTATTTTATACAGTTATGACACTTACTTTTTCACACTTTATGCACTGTAAGCATTTAGTCATGAAACTACAAAATTTCAATGTCATGGTTGGTGGTGATTTAATATTCCATATGTAGCAAGCATGAATCATAATTTATTTGTTTTAGATGGATATTTAGGTTGCGTCCTATCTTGTTGGTACTGTAAATCATGCTTGACATGAGCATCTTTACACATAAATTTCCTTCCTGACTTTGTAATATTTCTTAAGAAAACATTTGAAAGTGAATATTTTCCAGGTACAGCTATTTGGAAGTCTCTCAATGATGTTCAGTTTCCTAATTACTCCTCTGTGTTGCCATGACCTCCTCCAAAATTTCCCAGCTCCTCATGGCAGAGTCCATTCCTGCACTGTCCCTGTTGTGCTCTATACACTGCTGGAGACATCATAACTGGATAATAAATATTGATAAATTGATGCATGGAAGAATGAATGAATACATGCTCTCCAGCCCAAATAGCCCATTAGGGAATCAGTTGTACTAGTGAGGCTAAAAGGGAACTTGTTTTCTAAATACCTTCTTGGACGAAAGGATGTGTAGGTTCCCCAAGAGGGTGGGCCTATCTTATAGACTGCATAAAAGCTTTACAATCCTCAAGGAAAGGAAAGCTCTGCAAGTACAGCCTGGAAATGGCAAAATGGATTTAAAGTAACAGAAAGGAATATTTTGCAGCCTTTTATAAGAATGGCGTATAACTATCATCAGAAGTCAGAGTCAATAAGCAGATATGCAGTTTCCTTTTCATCTTCTAGTCATACTACATTTTAAAAATCGCTGACACATTTCATTTCCTGCATTGGAAAGAAGATCCAAGGGATGCCGGTTGGAACCTGAGGTTTACTCAGGGACAAGAGACAAACACCTGCATCTTCCTGATTTGCTTTGTCAGCCCCTGGCACCTAGTAGGCTGTCTTCAGGTCGAAAAATTATGTCTGGGTCTTTGCTCTGTTTCATATTTTCACTTGAAAGAGACATGTAAAAATATTTATTATGTTTTAATACACAAACAATGCATACTTGTTATAAGCAGATTCACACAAAACAGATGTACATGTGGTAAGAAGTGAAAACGTCTCCTCCTCTTTGATACTACACTCCAGAAGTAACTGCTGTTAATGCTTTGACTTTTCCAGGAAAAAATAAAAAGCTCCTATAATTATATACTTGTGCACATACATGTATATATTATGTACTGCACATCATTACATGTGATATACTATATTATATAATATGTATATACATAATTTTATTCAAATGGGAACATATGCTATATACATATCCATTTTTTCTCGTTTAGTATCATATTATGCAAATCCTGCTGAGTCTGTATGCATAGAAATACTCCATCTTTTAAATGGTACTGCTACTATTAGAATATTCATAATTTATTTATAGTCACCTATTGATAAACAGTTAATAATACCTATGATAAAATAACTTACTTTTACTGAGTACTTACTACATATTACAGGCACTATTCTATGAGCTCTACATATAGTAACTCATTCTTCACAATAATTCTACTAGGCAGAATCTATTATTATTCACTTTTTTGCAGGAAACTGCATGAGATCATAAAGTTCATCACTGGCAGAGCCAGAATTTGAACCTAGGGAGTTTGGTTTCAGTGCTCACGATCTTAATTTATTTTTAGTGTTTGACCTTTAAACATTCGATTGAGGTAAACATCCGGGTGTGTAAACTGCATATACGCTCACTAGTACATCTAATGAAGCAAATGATATAACTGGGGATGTTATTCACAGCTTGGCCCTCATTTCTATGAGAATTCCGAGAGGCCTAACTGGCCCCTGATAACTGGCTGCACAAGTGGCCATCACATTTAGAAGTGGTGGAAATCAGCCTAAATATCAGACTAATAAAGTGCCGACAGGCCGTATGTGGAGGCCACGATGACAGAATAACAGTCAGCCAGGATGGTCTACTTACTGTTCTCCTGAATGATGACAAGGATAATAACTATTCTTGAGGAATAGGAATCGGGAACCATTTCCCTCAATGGAGGTGACTTCGGCCGAAGGAACACGTGGTCGCAGTCAGTGCTGCCCCTGCCCTCTGAGCACTGGTTCTCTTGGAGGACCCTGGAGGGCTGGTGGCGCAGACTGGCTGCATCTCTTTCATTACCTATCAGCACGCGGCCTGCACTCTGCCTTTACTTCCTTTTTGGGCAGTGGCCTGCAGTCCAGGGACCTGCACAGTCGGCTGAGGTTTTCCTCAGCGCTCTCGCCTCACCTGACCCTGCGTCTCCTTCCTCTTCCGGTTCCGGTTCCTCTGACTTCCGGCTCCAGTTCCCGCGCGCTGTCAGCTCTGCTCCGGCCTTTCTCTCAGGACTATTTCCTGCGCTCCATGGAGCGCCCTCCTGTTGATAAAACGCCACGGTAATCCGACCAAGACCCTCCCTCCTTAAGTGGGCACACTTAACTGAAAATAACAGCTGCAAGAGGTCCTGCTGACGGTGGGCTCCCCCACAGGAGAGGGGTTAAGAGCCTGTGTTTGGGGGTACCTAATCCGCCCTACCACAGAGGTGGACGTGGAGCTGGAGCTGCTGCCATTGGGCGCGCTGTGCCCGGACCTGGACCCTGACGGGGAGATGCTGCTGTGCGGGGGACACCGCCCTGGAGCTGTTCTTCACGCTGGCCGGAGAAGAGGAGAACAGCTTCCCTTGGGCCCAGCAGGCCCCCGTGGAGTTCCCGCCCTGGAGAGGGCTAGGAACTTCGTGGCCGACCCGGCTCAGGACACCTGAAGTGGTCACTGGTGAGTCTGGGCGAGAACTTCGTCCCCTCTGTAGCTGGGAACCGGGTGGAGGGACGGGGCGGCCCCGCTGTGGGTGAGTAGCCGCCCCATGGTAGACGCTGCGCCGTCAGGTGACGGGCTCTGCGCTGTCATAAGCTTTGGAAATGGGAAATGCGTAGTCAGTGGGTGTTCCGTGCATAGAATGGGTGCTGACTTTTACTGCACATCCAGCACGGTGGGAAGACATGTAGAGACTGGTGTAAAACAATACACGATCAGGTTCCAATTTGAGTGGTAAATGGAGAAAGGCCGGGTGATTCCAAAGGGAGACATGGGCAGGTGTGAAATAGGCAGAAGGGTCTCAGCCTCGAACTGGGCCTTGCACCTGAAAGGAACAAGGACAAATGCTGTGAGTGGGAAAGAGAAAAGAAGGTATTTCAAACTAAGGACTAATAAAGGGATGAGTAAGTCCAGTCCGTGGGGCAGGAAGGGCGGTAGTTTCCCTGAGGTGGAAGAGCCAAGTTGTGGAGTAAGTATGGGGGAAACCACTGGGGTGAAGCAGAGGATTCCAAATGGCAAAGGATTTGTTCTAGCGTGCATACATTCAAGCTTAAAAGTCAGGCGGTTCAATAAAATGAATATAACAATGGACCCACCCGTTCCAAGTCTCAGTCCTCCTAACCTGCTTTTTTAAAAAATGATTTTGGTGCAATCCCTCCTCATTTTTCTTGTTTTTCATTTACTTAAATGTGTTTTTCTGCAGGGAACTATAGATTGGATTTTTGTTTTGGATAAATGGTATTAGTATATTTTAATTATTTCTGTAATATCCAGTTCCTTCTTCCTAGTTGCTTCTGCTAAAAAAAAAAGTCATTTATTTTCAATATGCCCTATGTGTTTAAGGCTATACATTGTATTATGAGCTCCATTTTTAGACACATGGCACTGGTTTTGGCATGTTACCAGTTCTTCATATATAACTAGTTCAAAAACTTAATTTTAATTTCTCCTTTAAGACAATAATTATTTACTGTAATATTTAAATTTCCAGAGGGAGTATTTTTTCTGTCTCTCTGCTGCTATTAATTTCTAATTTCATTGGGTTATGGCAAATGAACACAGTCTTCAGGCTTTCTGATTTTGGGGGTATTTCTTTGCACTGTTATTTTTGTGCATGTGAATATTTCACAAATGTTTAAAGAATAAGTATTTCTTGTTGTTCTTATTTTTATAATTAGGCACATGGTCCTATTATGTATTTATTAAATCAGCTTATTGGTTAAGTGGTTTGAATTTTCTGTGTTACTTTTTGTTCACTTTTTATATCCGTCTCTGAGATGATTGTATTAAAGTCTTCCAGATTTTTCAGTTTCTTTTTGTGTGTGTGTGTGTGTGTGTATATATATATATATTTCCTCCCATGTATTTTGAGGCATCATTGTTAGGGGCATAAACATATATAATTACTGTACCTTATTATGCCTTTTTATCAACATAAATTATTTCTATCCATTCCAGTGCTTTTTCACTTTCAATTCTATTCTGTTTAAAAACATTTTTCTGAGCAGTGCAATGGTGGCTCAGTGGCAGTATTCTTGCCTGCCATGCCGGAGACCCGGATTCAATTCCTGGAGCCTGCCTATGCCAGAAAGAGAAAACAAAAAACATTTTACTGTATCTCCTTTCTATTTTCTGACTGTTATATTTTAATAATATGCCTTCTGGCTTCTTTCTAGTTTATATTTATAAATAATATATAGTCTTAATTTGTTTATTTTTAGTTCTTTTGTAAGTTGAGAATTGCAGGTTACAAGGAGGCTTTAAAAGCTCTCATGGATGATGTGATCCTCTTGCAGGAATGCCTCATTCTGTGAGTCAGGCAGAATCCAATAAGGCAGCGTGGTATGGAATTCTCTGCATGCGATCCAATTTCTAAATACATGAGGTAGCTTTCTCAGTAAATTAGCAAAGCCTTCCGTAAAGTGAATTAGAAGCTTCCACCTGAGGAATGTGGATTTGGTTTTAGGATTGCGGAGATTGGTTTGTACCAGTGGGATAGAGAGTTGAATTTGCTTGGGCTTAGTAAGGTCTGTGCACATTAGGAGATTCTAGTGTCTCTGCCATCGCTGGCTCTGTGCCTTGAGCATCTATCTTGCCTGCCTCAGTTTCCTCTTCTGTTCAAAGAGGATTACAATAATATTTAATTCATAAGGTTGCTTCAAGGATTAAATGAGATAATATTTGTAAATAATGTGTGTGTGCGTAAGCCCTTTATAGGGTAAGGCATTAATATTATGGCAGACCACATCCCCTTTTCCTTTTGCAGATGCTGGTTGGCAGACATTCTCCTTCCAAATTAAGTTGGTACTCAAAACTGATGCTCAGTACTGTGTTTCTGTTTGGTGGTTGCCTTGTTCAGATGCCCTGTAAGGGTCTGGGAAAACCACCATGGGTTTAAGCCTCTGTAAGTAGACCGGCTTCTGGTAGAACTACTTGAGTTATTCTATTGGTTGTTATTGATTCAGAAATCTGCAAAAATTGGTAATCCTCTACTACACCTGAGGGTCCCTTGCATGTGGGTGTCCTGAGAGTTTTTTAATGTGATGATTAATCACACAGCAGCTATTGCCCCAGCAGTTTCTGAAGCAGCAGAGATATAGCTTACAGTGCATTCAGGTAGGGTGACCAATTTGTTTGGTTTTCCCAGGATTTTCCCTCCTTTAAAAATGAAATTCTCATATCCTGGGAAGCCTCTCAGACACAGACAAAATAATGAAGCCCACGCATTGTGTATTGTTTGTGTTCCTGGCCTGTAAGTCATGTTTCCATCTGATTGATGAGGACATCTGCAGAAAGCCTTCTGTTCTCTTCACAAACTCAGCTTGTCTTACTCTGAGTCTGCTGGACAATTGCTGGGGTCTGTCATCTGGGGAAAGCATCATATTCTTTAAGAAAGTAATCATCATGTTGTGAACTTCTTCCCTTCTCTCCTTCCCATCCTTCCTGACATCCTTTTATTTCTCTTACCCCCTTTTATGCATTTACCATTTATCTTCTGTTTAAACTTGTTCTTTGTAAAAGATGAATTTCATCCTGGTGGTAAATGTAAAGCTGTTTCCTCTAGGCCTGTAGATTTCCTGGAAACCCTTGGGCAGCTGCCTCCTCTTCTCTCTGTGTTTATATGTTTCTATTTTCATTAACGGTGTGTAAAATATACCTGCTGCATGTAAAAGATTCACCTTGGCTTTTTTCCTCAACTTCAAAAAAAATAAATAAACTTCAGATTCCATGTCTCCTCTAGATACAGTTACTGTCTTTGCTCTCTTCACAGGCATCTTTTGAAATGCATTATTGGTTTTGGGGGAACTGGTTCACTTTGCTTTTTCAACATTTTGTAATTGACTTCCAATGTGTTGTGTTTAGAGAAATTCCAATTTAAAACAGACAATGCTAATCAGAGATGCAAGATAGGCTTTGTGATATTTTTTTCCTGTTTGGAGAATTGTTCTAAGACTATTTCATCAAATTTCTTCTGAATGTGGAGCCTGTAATTTATCTCTATGTTTTTTCCATTTTTAAAAAGTCCCTTACTTTATTGTGTTTTAAGATGTCTGTCACTGTCATTTAGATGAAAGATTCTCAAAAAAATGTCTTAAGAGGCAGGGAGATAATGCGATATGCAGTGGTGCAATCTATATACTCTGTAATTTTAAGAATAGATATAATTTCTTCTTCTTCTTCTTCTTTTTTGCTTTTGTGTGGTCAGGCATTGGAAAATGAACTCAGGTCTCTGGCATGACAGGCGAGAGTTCTGCCTGCTGAGCCAGTGTGGCCCGCCCGATATAATTTCTTCTTAATTGTGAAAAACTGTAATTCTTTCAATCTTGGGGTTCTGATCCACAAGTCTTTGTTCAAGATATTGATCACTCCCTCCTCTTTGTTCATGGGGTATTTTAATTTGAATTCTTGTCTAGCGCCATGCCTGTCTATTACAATAATCACAGCTGTGCCTGTCTCTGGTAATGAGTCCTTAGCAGACAGGACTTGCTGACTTGGGATTGCCTGTGTTCACAGCACTTAGCATGTGACTGCCAGCTTTAAGCACTCATTAAGTGTCTGTTGAGTGGAATTAAATTTGAAATGGAGTATAAGAAATCTTGCCCCCCTACCTCCAGAGTCCCTGCCATGAATTTTGTTCTCTCTGTAGCCATATGGTTGCGCTTACTAGTTAATAAGTATATTTGCATTCTCTCTAAATAGAAAATCAGAATCGTTACATAGTAATTGTGCTTTATTGGGTTTTGCTGGGGAAGCTTCCTGCCTGCCTTTGGGTTGGGAGTCACATCAGTGTTAGGACCTGTCTCTCCAGAGGGAAAAAGTAGAAGTATCAACCAGTGAAAGTACTCATTTTTGCTTGTTTGGATTTGGGATTGATGATGATTGAGATACTTTAGTGACAGTTTTGATTGATAAAATTGTAGAAGGGCAATTTTCCTCTGAAAATTTGCAGAAGTCTTGCCTGTCAATGAAACAACCCACACTTCATATAAGTAAAATGTCAAGCTAAATGCTCACACCGTCAAGAAGTTCTTCTGAACACTTGCCTCCTCTCTCACTCATCTTGTACTCATTTCCCCCTTGCTCATGATTTTACAGCCACACAAGACTGCTGTTGGTTCCTTGAAAACACCAGACCAGCTCCTTTATACTCTTCCTTTCAATTTGCATGGCTGGCTTCTTATTCCTCAGGTCTTAGCTCTTTTCAGAGTGGCTTTCCCTAGCCATCCTAAAGATACCCCACCTCTCCCACCCCAGTTAGTTCCTATTCTGTTTTCCAGTTCTACTGACATAGAATCCTCATCTCTACCTAAAAAAATCTTAGATTTTATTTATTTACCTGTATTACCTATGTTCCCCACAAGATTATCAGCAACGTGAGAGCAAGAACATGCCAAGACCTTACCCCTTGATCCCAGCACCAAGATTAGTTCTGGCATGCTGTTGAATAACTCTCATGTTCTGATTCTAGGCCCACCTGGTAATGTGGCGACCAGCTGATATCCTATGGTGGAAAGTAGCAAAATGACATTTTATGTATGTGGTAGACAGACTCAAGGGTGACCCCAATAACTCCTGCCACTAGCTGTTCTCACCTTCTATAGTCCCCTTCCCTCTCACTGAGCAGGATTACCATGGCAATAACACATCAGCAGTAGAGTAAAGTTAACCTGTCTCATGACGGTCTAAACCCAGCTCATGTTCCCTATTAGTGGGTGAACAATCCAATGTGTGGTCAATTCTGCTTCACAATGATAGGAAGAGCCAACATTAAAGGATCAGAAAACTACATCGCTATGAACTGTTGGCTGCCACAAGCCAGTTATTTTCGATACCTCCTTCTTAAAACTCAAAAGGTCAGAAGGATAGTGAGATCCCGCTTTCACAGTTTGTTTTCATACTGAAAATCAAGATCAAGTAAACTTTGCCCTTCTGCTCCACAGAAGGTTCCTCCCTGAGCTCACCTTAGGATGTCTGCATTACCTTTTGACAGATACATTGTGGAACAGGTTGTACCCACTCAGCATGGCCAGGTGCTTGATGCATGTTCCCAGGAGTGAGAGTCCCTTGGGACTTGCCTCTCCCCACCTCTCCATCCCGCACCCCCATCCCCACCTGCACTCCTGCCTCACTGGGTTAGTGAAAAAACGATAAGAGTAGTGATATTTCATTAGCCACCCACAATGTCAGTGGACCTCACCCTGCCCCCTCGTGGGGATGGAGGAATGCTGAGGGCCTATCACTTATTCTGCACCTCTTGTGTCTCTTCACTGTGCCAGACTAGAGTCAAGCTCAACAGGGTCTTTTTTCCCTGCTGGTTCAGTCGAGCCCATTCGCTTGGCTGTGGTTTCGCTGGATGGTAGGTAGGGACAGTGGTAATCTCATTCATCCATTCATGTGCATGACTAATTAGATGAGCAGGCTTTTGGCTACTGTAAGAGACTCATTGTTACTCCCTCTGCTTACCCATACTTCATTAATTCTTCACTTTGACATTCAGAGCACAGAGTACTCATTTCTATCTCTGTATCTCATTTCTATCTCTCTCTCATCTCTGTCTTTCTCTACCTCTCTCTAGCTCATATCTCATATCTCTGTCTCTATCTCACCTCTGTCTATCTCCAGCTCTCTATCTCTGATCTCTATCTAATCTCTCCTTGTCCATCTCTCTCTGTCATCTCTATCTCTCTCATCTCTATGTCTCTATCTCTCTCATTTCTATCTCATTCTCTCTCTCATTGCTATATCACTCATCTCTGTCTCTACCTCTTTCATCTGTCTCTCTCTCACCTTTTCTCTATCTCATATTGTGTTAGTTAGATTCAGTTGTCAACTTGGCCAGGTGAGCATACCTAGTTTTGTTGCTGCAGACATAAGCCAATGAGTGGTACGTGAACCTCATTTGTTGCTAATTACATCTGCAGTCTGCTAGGAGGCGTGTCTGCTGCAATGAGTGACATTTGACTTAATTGGCTGGTGCTTAAATGAGAGAACGCAACGTAGCACAGCCTTAGCAGCTTGGCATTCCTCATCTCAGCACTAGCAGCTCAGCCCAGGCCTTTGGAAATGGAGAAAGAAATCACCCCGGGGAAAGTTGTTGGAACCCAGGGGCCTGGAGAGAAGACCAGCCGAGACCATCCTGTGCCTTCCACGTAAGAAAGAACCTCAGTGGAAAGTTAGCTGCCTTTCCTCTGAAGAACCAACAAAATAAATCCCCTTTTATTGAGAGCCAATCCGTCTCTGGTGTGTTGCATTCCGGCAGCTAGCAAACTAGAACACATATCTATTTCTCTCATCTCTATTTCTCTAACTCATCTCTTTATCTTTCATCCTATATCTCTAGCTCTCTTATCTCTATTTCTCTAACTCAGGTCTCTCTATCTCATTACTATCTCTATCTAATCTCTATCTCATCTATCTCTATCTGCCTCACCTCTCTCATTTCTATCTATCTCATCTCTCTCATCTCTGTCTCTACCTCTTTCTTTCATCTGTATCTTTCTCATCTGTCTCTCATCTATATCTCTCTCATCTGTATCTCTCTCATCTCTCTGTCTCTATCTCTTTCTCTCATCTCTCTTTCTCATTTGTATCTCTGTCTCATTTCTATCTCTGTCCACTCTATCTCTCTCTCTTCTCTTTCTCCCATCTCTATCTCTCTACCTCCATCTCGATCTCTCTATCTAATCTGTTTCTCTCTATCTACATCTTTCTATTGCATCTTTCATCTCTATCTCATCTATTCTCTATTCCACCTCTATCTCTCTATCTCCATCTCTATATCTCTAACTCTCCATATCTATGTCTATGTTATCTTCATCTATTTATACTGATAGATATAACCAGAGCAGACTCACTTGTCTGCTGGCCTTGAGGAAATGAGCAGCTATTCTGTTGGTCTACCTATGGAGAGAGACATGTGGCAGAAAGTTGTGGCTGCTAGGCAATGAGAGACTCAGTCCTATAACCTCAAGGAACTAAATTCTGCCACCAACCATGTATACCTGGAAGAGGACCTTGAGCCCTGCCCAAGACGATTGGAGCCTGGAGACACTCTTTAGAAATGGATGTAGGAAACCTGTGCCTGAACTGTATACCCTCAGAAACTCTGAGATAATAAATGTGTGCCATTTTTAATTTGTATGCAGCAACAGATAACTAATACAGTGTAATTATATGCTCACCCAGGAGTTATTTGTTAGTTTAAAAGTTAGAATCCCTCATCCTTGTCTGTCTTTTTATGGCTTCAGTATATTTTCATTTTCTTTCATCAGCGGTTTGAAGAGTTCAAGAGAACAGTTTTTTTTGTTTCTATTTTGTTTGAAAAAGGTTCATTTGATGACAACACTGCTTAGCAGATTTGTACCTCGCCCTTTCATCTCAGTCTAGATTTATTTCTGCTTGCTGGCTAACTTGCAACCTTTTGGTACTCGATAATTAATTGTAAGTATGTGTTATTAAAGATAGAAGCAGGGAAAAAAGAAAGAAGGATGAGTTGTATCTGAATTGGAAATGAAATTAAGAAGCTATTTCTAATAATTTCATACATAGAAGCTCATTTTGTGGTGGTTGCATGTTTTAGAAAAAAACTGTAATTTAAATTTCATTCTGTACATGGCTGAAATTCAGAAGAACAGATATAATATTTCTCTTGTGGAGTAGGTTTATATAGTACCTAATAAGATTTGCTGAGTCTAAAAACAACCATGGGAAAATTTCATTTATTGGCATCTGTTTATAAATTTTACTTTGCATGAAAATTGTTTCAGAAACTTTATTGCAAATACATAGCATATAAAATGCTATAATATTTGCAGTAAAATATAAAATAGTTTATCTATGCTTGCTGTTAAAAAAACAACACTAAATCTCTGACTCTGAATCTTCTTTCAATTGTGGGGTTATGCTTAGTTAAGAATGCAACATTTGGGACTTCCACTTTCAGCTCCAACATGTAAGGAGCTTAGAAGTCATCACTCCAGTCCTTGTAAGAGACAATATGAACAAACTGAAAATCACTGGCTTTTCCTAGACCCTTCAGAGAATTGAGGCCACAGGACAAACGTCCCCCCTAAAATCTAGAGACATAAGGAACACATAGAATCACAGGCAAGATCATCTTACCTGGATCAGAAGCTGCTGGACTCATAAACTGGTAGAAACACTGAAATGGTCATTTTAACAGATTACTGGAGGGGGAGTAGGGTTATGAGAGCAAGAAACTCCAAGGGACCTAGTGTTAGGTAGTCCCCACACTTTTGTGGGACTTACCTCCAGGAATATCATTTAGTTCACACATTGAAGATCTAAGAAAAATATCCTCATATTTCTGGAGGGAGGAGAATAAAAGTAACCATTTTGAAAATTTCCATGGTGTTATCTGTAACAAAGGCCTACTTTCCATGGGAGGGGTGAGCCCACTTTACCAAAGTCTTATACAATCCAAAGAAAAGGTATTTAGCACCCTCCAGTAACCCTCTAGCTTTCCAAATTGAGAAAGAAAAGCAGAGAAAGTCTCCTAAAGATCACAGCCCAGGGAGTTAGGGCACTTGAAACTAAGGTTTAATTGTGAGATTATAGAATGCTTCTATTCCCTGCAATTAACCACCACATTAATAGGGTTCCAGCATAATAACAGTGTATCAAAATGGAAAGAGCTGCATGGCAAGTCTCTATTTAAGAAGGAGTTATTAGGGAAGCAGGAGAGAAAAATACAAGGTCACCAGAGGAAATACAAGCCCCTGGCATCTGCAGCTACAT
>PVIY010023902.1:0-38755 GCA_004026745.1 Myrmecophaga tridactyla | reverse complement strand
GGGGGCTAGTGAGGTGGGGGTGCCTGGAGCACAGGGAATGTGTGTGGGTGATGGGGTTCAGCTGCATGGGGTGTGGGATGAGCCGCCGATCAAGGGGCTGCACTGGTAAGGGGAGCACACCCAAGGAATGTGGCCTGGCTTACTTCTTTGTCCCAGGTTCCCGTCCGTGCAGTCTCAATGGCTCCACAGCTCCATACCTCCATGCCTCCATGCCAGGCTTCTGCTTTCTGCCTCTCAGTTTCTTGGCCTCTGCAACCAGGGCTGCCACATGTGGTGCAGAAGGCTCTCCCAGGTCAGCTGCACTCCCAAACTGCTACCTCAGTCAACTTTCTGTCCCTTCTGTAACTTTCCATGGAGCAGGTCTAATCTCAAGCTACCCTGGTCAGCCATCTTCACGGAAGTTGGAACAGCTTTTTTTTTTTAAAATTAATTTATTAATTAAAAAATAAACAAAATAAAACAGCATACATAATCAGTAATTCACAATATCATCACTTAGTTGCATATTCATCATTTCTTAGAACATTTGCATCAATTCAGAAAAAGAAATAAAAAGACAATAGAAAAAGAAATAAAACGAACACAGGAAAGAAAAAAAAAAAGATTATACCTGCCATACCCCTTACCCCTTGCTTTCATTGATCACTAGCATTTAAACTAAATTTACTTTAGCATTTGTTCCCCCTATTATTTATCTTTATTCCATATGTTCTATTCCTTTGTTGACAAGGTAGATAAAAGGAGCATCAGACACAAGGTTTTCACAATCACACAGTCACATCGTGACAGTTGTATCATTATTCAATCATCCTCAAGAAACATGGCTACTGGAACACAGCTCTACATTTTCAGGCAGTTCCCTCCAGCCTCTCCATTACATCTTGAATAACAAGATGATATCTACTTGATGCATAAGAATAACCTCCAGGATAACCTCTTGACTCTGTTTGGAATCTCTCAGCCATTGACACTTTGTCTCATTTCCCTCTACCCCCTTTTGGTGGACAAGGTTTTCTCAATCCCTTGATGCTAAGTCTCAGCTCATTCTAGGGTTTTTCTCAATCCCTTGATGCTGAGTCTCCATTCATTCCAAGATCTCTGTCCCACATTGCCAGGAAGGTCCACACCCCTGGGAGTCATGTCCCACGTAGAGAGGGGTAGGGTGGTGAGACTGCTCGTTGTGTTGGCTGGAGAGCGAGGCCACATCTGAGCAAAAAAAGAGGCTCTCTTGGGGGTGACTCTTAGGTCTAAATTTTAAGTAGACTTGACCTATCCATTGCGGGGTTAAGTTTCATATGAACAAACCCCAAGACTGGGGGCTCTGCCTATAGCTTTGGTTGTCCACAGTGCTTGTGAGAATATCAAGAATTCAACTTGGGGAAGTTGAATTTCTCCCCGTTCTCACCACTCCCCGAAGGGGGCTTTGCAGATACTTTTCCACTCACTGATCGAATCACTCTGGGATTCATCGGGGCCATCACTCTGGACAAACCAGCAAAATCTCATGTCCTACCTGAGATTCCAAGTACTTATGGCATTCAATCAAACTATCTACATAAGTTATATTAGGAAATGCACTAGTCAAAACATAAATTTTGTAACTAATAAACATTTTTTGCTTTAGTCTCACACATAAGGTGACATTGTAAAATATTAATTACCATCTATTTTCAGTACCCTGCAATAATGACATTCCTTTGTTCTTCCTCATACAAAAACATTTTTAAAATTGTACCTTGTACATTTCACTATTATTATATACTCTAGGCATTCCTAGATTATATGATCTCAATCTTTAACATCTATCTTTCTTTCTGATTTCATTTATGTCCCCAGCCCTCCTCCCTCTATCATTCTCACATGTAGCTTCATTCAGTGTTTTAACATAATTATATTACGGTTAGGTAGTATTGTGCTGTCCATTTCTGAGTTTTTGTATCCAGTCCTGTTGCACAGTCTGTATCTCTTCAGCTCCAATTACCCAATATCTTACCCTATTTCTATCTTCTGATGGTCTCTGTTACGAACAAAAGGAATTTATTCAGCTACAAAATTATTGTTCTAAGGCCATAAAAATGTCCAAACTAAGGCATCTAGGGGAAGATACTTTAATTCAAGAAAGGCTGATGGGCCTAGAAACCCTCTGTTAACTGGGAGGACACATGACTGGCATCTACTACAGTCTTTGCCTTCCGGTTTCAAATAGCTTCCCTGGGGGCATTTTCTTTCTGTACCTCCAAACATCTGGGTCTCATGTTGGCACCGATGCATCTGTTCTCCATGCCTCTGTATCTGAGGTTTCTCCAAAATGTCTCCCCTTTTAAAGGACTCCAGTAAATTAATCAAAACCCACCTTGAGTGGGCAGTCACATCTTCATCTAATCAAAAGGCCACAACCACAATTGAGCAAATTACATCTCCATGGAGTAATATGATCAAAAGTTCACACCCATAGTTGAGTGAGTCAATCTCCATGAAAACAATCTAGTCAAAGGTTTGCACCCTAAACAATGGGTATGACCCCACAAGATTGGGTCAGGATTAAAACATGGCTTTTCTGCGGTCCATAATAGTTTCAAACCGGCATGGATGGTTTTCCTGGAGTGGCTGAGCTCCCCTCTGGACTAGGGTCAAGAGATGGCAGCTCCACATGCCCAACTTCTCCCAGAGAAGAGACACCAACCTATTACTTTTTGAGTGTGGTTTTATATCCACCTGGGAGGAGGGGATACTGTGACTGAGAATTCCTTTTCTGAGAAACATCTGAGGCTTCTTGTTCCTGGTTTCTGGGTTCAAGGTCTGGCTGGGCCTTTTTATTAGACTCAACATCTCACCCAAATTGTGGAATGGCACACAATAGAAAAGGAGGTGGGGTTAGCAGAAGGACAGAAGATGTCCATTTAGCCTGTGTTCTTGATTTCCCTAGAGAAGGAGGTGGGGGTGAGTGAGGGCATGGACACTTAGCAGGTGTCTGTGATATCCCTAAGAAACAGCTGTGATAATAAAATGTCTGGTATTTATATAGCAGATTCAAAATAAACAATAGTGGCAATGACTATACAGAGAAGAAACAGAACTTAAGTTACTTTCTTTTTGTCATTCTATATGTCCATTTGGAGTGCTTTTGAAAATATTTTTATAATGGAAATCTATTAATTGTTTTTAAGCTATAAGACAAATTTAAAAATAAAGAATATGATCACATGACAGTTACTGAAAATAATTTTAAGGAGTTAAAAAATAATCTCTTTGCTCCTCAGAAAAATGGTTGATTCTAGGACAGAGCAGGAAACGTATAAGATAAGCCTGGATTATCTTGTCATGCCAGAAGTAAAGAAGTGGTCCAAAAACAAAAACAGAAAAACCACACAGTGAAGGTGGGAAGATATCAAAGGGACTCAGAAATCAACTGAAAGAGCTCCTACTGGATATAGCTGGATCAGTTTGAGCAATAAAAAAAAAAAGCAGTAGATTTGAACCCAAAGTATACAATAAATACCCATGAATCCATATTGATATAAATAAATGTTTGAATACATAGATAGACGGGATGAATAGACAGATCTGTGCAGAATTCCAAATAATTTATATAGATACTCTGCCCTCAAAGAGGTGAAACCTAACTCCCCACTCTTAAATGTGGGCTCTGCCTGGTGACTTCTTTCCAAAGAATACAATATGGAAAGGGGGTAAAAGCAACTTTGCAGTGGAGAAGACTGGCAGACAGCTAAACGAGGTCAACATCAACAGTGATAAGCCATATTGAGAGTATGTGTCCTTAATATGATGTGATGAGAATGTGCTCAAGGCAGAGGCATGAACCAAGTGGCATGAATTTAGCTTGTTTATAGGGGGGTTTTGTTAGCAGTGATTTTCCATTTTGACCTTTGAATGCCTGTGTCTTCTTTGTTTCAGGAGGAGGTAACTATCAGTGCTTGTGGCCTCGTGTCTTGTACTAAAAGTTTGTTTTGGGTACATAGATTAACAATCTTTATGACCCCCACCCTGTTTTCTGTTACTAACTAAGAGTCTGTTTTCAGCCAATGGCTTTACATGCTTTATGGTTTTGGGGGGTTTGGGGACTTTAGGGGAAATTCTTGTTCTAGGAGTTCTCAGTTGTACATTAACTCCTTCGGAGCTGGGTAGGAAACCAGGAACCACAGCCTCAGTGCCTATTCTATCCTGCTTCAGGTGGTCTTTCTCCCTCAAACCCCTAACACCAGACTAATCATGAGAAAAACATGAAACAAATCCCAACTGATGGAGATTCTACCAAATACCTGTACTCCTCAAAACTGTCAAAGTGATAAAAAATGAGGAAAATCTGAAAACTGTCATAGCCAAAAGGAGCCTGAAACATAATGGTCAAATGTAATGTAGTATCCTGGAACAGAAAAAGGGACATTAGGTAAAAAATAAAACTAAGGAAATTTACAAAAGTATTGACTCTATTAATAATAACACCAATAGTGGTTCGTTAATTGTAACAATCGTACCATAAGATGGTAATAATAGGGGAGTGTGGGGTATGTGGGAACTCTCCATACTGTCTTCACAACTTTTCTATAAATCTAAAACTATTCTAAAATAAGAAAGTTATTTTAAAAAGAATGTCTTTCAGATGGCAGATACAGCAGGTAAGTCACTGCCATACGCTTAGCTACTGCTGAATACTGACTTCCTTTAGACTAGTCAAAGAATCAGAACAGTTTAAAACCCTTCACACTTAATTGAATCCAGCATTTTCTTTTACTTAATTCTGGTGTAATTGCTTTGTATTAAGGATATATAATGAGTTTTCCTTTTATAATACTTGGGTCATTTGATAATTTTTCCCTAATGGAAGTCTGTTTCCTTCCTTTACAGAGCCAACTACTGTATCTGGGACATAGTAGTTACTCAGCTATTTCGACCTACTTGCTGCATGAGGACATATCAGTCATCACAGTGATGACTGCCTGGCACCGAGAATTTCAGAACTTATTCTAGATCTTATAAACAGAGGATTGCTGGGTTGGTTAATGCGCAAAAACATGGCAGTTGCACAGATTATATCCAACTCACTTTGTATCATCCTGGTTGGGTGGGACACACGCAGATGGTCTCAGCCAGATGAAATCCTTCTAGATAGAGGACAGGAACCCCACAGGGCATGGTCGTGACCAAGGTACCATGGGAATGTGTGACCTAGAAAATATCATAATTCTAGAACTCTAATGACGGGCTTAAATAAAGGAAGAATATCTAAGCCAAGGTACATTTACAATTATTATTATTATTAGCCTATCACAGTTGTGGCAGGGTTGTTTAAAGTAACCCTGCCACAACTGATAGACACACAGAAAAGTGGCTTCTGTATTTCTATAGCTGATCTATTTTTCAGTTCCCACCGTGAGAACATTGAGAATATTCATATGCTGGGGGTGGCAGTGTATATTGGCAGCACCACCTCCGAAAACAATTTGGTATTCATTACCCAGGACAACCGAAAATGCACATAGTCTGTGCTCAGCACTTCTCTCTTAGGTATAAAACCTAGAGCAGGGGTTAGCAAACTTTTTTTGTAGAAGACCAGATAGGTTATAGTTTAGCCTTTGTGGGCAAGAAGGTCTCTGCCTCCGCTACTCTTCTCTGCTGTTGTAGTGTGAAAACAGCCACAGGCTATACGTAAATAAGTGGGGGTGGTTATGTCCCATTGCAATTTTATTTGTGGATATTGAAATTTGAATTTCATATCATTTCACAGGTAACAAAGTATTCTTCTTCTCTTAATTTTTTTCTTCCATCATTTAAAAATGTAAAAATCACTCTTAGCTGGCAGCCATCAAAAACAGGCAGCCGGCTGGATTTGACCCAAGGGCTGTAGTTTGCTGACCCCTAACCTAGAAGAACACACGAGGATGGTGAGAAGTGTACAAGAAGGTTCGCAGCAGCATAAATTGTAATAGCAACAAAACAGAAAGTCTACGGAAGCGTGGACAATATGCAGTAATTTGTGATCTATTTATATGATGGAGCGCTACACAGTCCTGAAAGCTCATCGTCTACATGCATCGATAGGGAAGGATCTCAAACAGTTAATACTGAGTCAAGAAGAAAGCAATCACAGAAGAATTCATACAATATGACATAATCATATCAAGGTGAAAAAAAGGCAAAATGAAACTGATGAAACTATAAAGAAAGGGAAGGAAATTATAAACACAAAATTGAAGGAAGTGGTTACCTTAGGGTCAAGGAGAAGGACCTGCCTTGGGAGAAGCACACAGGAGTCCCCAAGTTAATGGGATTTTTCTGTTTTCTAAATTTAATGTGGGCATGGAGGAGTTCTGTCCCTTCTCATGCTTTAAACTATAAATATAGTCTATTTTACTAGAAACTTTATTTAGCCCTTTAAAAATAGAGAGAGACCCTGCTACCAAAAATTGGAAGTTGGTATAGTATCTTTTAAATTTTTATTTATTTATTTCTTTTAGTATAGTATTTTTATTTCACGTATGCATTTACATAATAGGTGTTTAGCATATGGTGATTGGTTTCATAGTAAAGGGTATTGTCAGAGGCAATACTTCATTCTGACAATTGAGTATTGCCTCTGACAATACGCCCAGTTTTGTTGAAGATTTTGCATTTAAAATGTGGACTTTTATGAAAACTAGAAACTAAGGAAAAAGGCACTCTATGAGGTTTTCTATGCCTATTCTTAAATAGTCTGAAATACTTTATTTTTGTTACTCTCCAGGGAAGGATTTTTCCTATTGTTTAATAATATGACTTGGTTTAGTTAGTTTTAAAAATCCCCATTTCCTTTGTGTACTAATTTTTCTTTTTCATCAATATATGAAATATTTAGTTTCCTTTCTTTAAAGATTTACAGTATGAACTGCAAAAATGCTTATTATGAGACTTCTGGGGGTAGAAAGGCTGAATTTCTTGGTTATTAGCAATAACTTGTATAATCTCACAACTATTTCGGAAATCTATTTTTATTCAAAGGGAAAAATCTACTCAGATACAACATCTTATGGCAGCTACTTCAGTGAGACTGAGTATTTCACATACGCCTCTATTTAAAAATTTGTATATTATACTACATTCTGTGAAAACTATTTAAATAGAAATTAGTATTTTTCAAAATAACTGCTAAAATTATAGTTGAAGCTTAAGTATTGGTAGATTGGAATTAATAAATCTTTTGGACCCAGGCATTATATTACAACTTAGTTAAATAAAGTTTGCTCTTTTGTTAACTCGCTGAAAAGGTACTTGTTTACAGTCACTATTATTGTAAACTTTAAATCACAAGTAATTCTTATTCTCATATATTGTCTCATAGGACCATTATATTAAAAATGAACTTTCAAAAGGATTCCTTATTTTTTTTTTATGTTTTATGCTAGTTTAAAATAGTTTCAAAATATTTCAGTTAATTTTACAAAGTAATAAAGAAAGACGTTTTTCCTTCATGGATATTTTAAGCTTCATTTCTTTGAAGGGGTTTGTTGGCCCTAAAATTGTTTTACAGAAAACTATTTTTAATTGAGGCAAAAATGGGTTCCACTTCTTTTAAAAATATATTTTTTACTATTTAAGGAAGAAAGAAAAGTGAACAGTGGAAACTAAAATCCTACAATTTTAGAACTGGAAGAGATTTTAGATAGTATCTTATCTGTTGCTCTGTAAATTTCACAGGTGAGGAAATTGAGTTCTAAAACAGTCCCTTGATTTGTCCCAAATCACACACAATTTTAGTGGCTGAGACAACTTCTTAAACCAATTCCAAACAAACTTAAGTAGAAGGTTGGCTGTGGTCTTAATGGAAACAGCTCTTCAGCGGACACTTGGCCTGCCTCGTGTCTGTGATTGGCAGCTGGGAGGCAGTGTTGTTTAGTGGGAAAAGCTTTCAGGTCAGAGACTGAGCCGGGAACTGGCTTCTCTGCCACTTGGGGCAGGAGATCTCGAGTCAGTTCCCAGGGATATAAAAAGGACATAACAGTAATGCTGTATACCCTATAGGGTTGTCACGGGGCTTGAGAGAGTGACCACAGTGGCTGCAACACAGATCTTCAATTCATAGGAACTGCCATTATAGTTAGCGGGTATTTTTTTGTGTGCTTATGTGCATTTTTTCATTGGAAATCTGTCTGCCTCATCTGTAGTAGGCCATAATTCTCTATATTTTCCCACATTCCCCAACAGAGTGTCTTGTACGGTATTGAATTCATTGGTACTTCAGTTACCTTGCTTGTAATAAGAAAAGTTGAGCAAAATAATTAAAAAATTACTTTTAGCTCTAACTTCCCATGTTTCTACCACTTGGTTTCTTAAAGCCCAAATCCCTACTTCTCAGGGGGAAGTGTTCAGGTTTAAATAATCTATAAAGCCTTCCTTAATGATTCAACGCCTCTTACTGCACGATGATAAATACTGGATTGAAAAATCCTCATCAGAAGTTTTTTAAAAAATGCTGTGGCATGAGGGACAGATAATTCACTATGTAATAGATTTTCATAGACAAGCAGATAACAGTATAGAGAAAAATTAACTTCAATCCATATTTCACGTTATCTATTGATATAAATTTCAGATGGGTCAAAGTGTTAAACATTTAAACTCAATCTATTAAAAAAATCATTGGAAAACTGGAATGCTAAATTTGTTCTAATTGTGGAAGAGAGTGAAATCTCTGAAGCTAGAAATATAGGCTATGTATATGATCCAATATGTGAAACTAAACTTAAATTTGTGTACATACAATGTGTTAAGATAAAGACTGAAAGAACGAATAGGATAAAGGAAACAAATGTGACAAATTCCTCTGGTAAAGCTTTACTATTCAAATATAGCAGACACCCAAATATAAAAATCAACAGCTAGAATTCATCTAGCAGTTGATTAAAGATGATCCAGAACAAGAAGCAGTAAATTGTCTCTTGGAAAGAGTCTCACTAATCAATCGAAAAAACAAGATGAACTAAGGTAGCGAAAATTCATAATGATATCCAATATAGTCAGGGTAACAGGGTCATCATGGGAAAACAAAATATGCTTTCCCACAACCATGGGGTTACATCTTTCTGGAGAATAAGTTTTCAATGTCACAGGCTCTAAAAATTGTTCATAACCTTTAACCCAGTGATTCTATTTTGGAAATATACCCTAAGGAAATGTACGTAAACAAAACAACATCCATTATAGAAGCACAGATATAGCTGTGCCATTTATAATACTAAATAAATAAATAAATGAAAGAAGAGTGTTTATTGCAGCAAGAAGACAAAATATTGGGGATGAACACATATATGTATATGTCTGTAGGTATACACACATGCACACAGGCATCGACATATTCTCTAGTCAGAGATGACGTGGTCTGTGTAAATACTTGGAATTGTTTTACAAAAATAATGTTAAGGGGGACAAAGAAGGGCACCTGTTAGTTTTTATATACTTATTGCAGCTATCATCATCCATGCAATGTTTTTTTATTCCATTGAATTTGTGTCTCCTGGGTTCTGTTTCCTCTGTGAAGCAGAGGGCTTAGATGTGGAAGTACTTGGGGATGAGGTGGGCATTTGATGGGACAAAGGACCTTGAGGAGAATGTCTAAGAAGTGAAGTAGCTATCTTGAGTCATGGAATAAGGAGACAAGTATTCCTGGAAGGATCATAGCTGAGGTTTCAGATCGTAGATTTGTGAATTCACTCCAATCTAAAAGAGTGTGATTTTTATTTTTCAGCACTGATCCAAAGTCAGGATTAGGGAGAAGAGTCAATGAACAATTCAGCAACAAAAAGACAACACAATTGGAAAAAAAAAAAACAGATGGAAGACTTGAATAGGCATTTCTCCAAAGGAGCTATACTAATGGCCAACAAACACATGAATAGATGCTCAATATCATTACCATTAGGGAAATATAAATCAGTGAGATAGGACTTCACAACCACTAAAATGGCTATTATTTTTAAAAAGGAATATAATAAGCACTAATGAGGCTGTGGAGAAAGGAAAACCCTCATATATTACTTGTGGGAATATAAAATGGTGTGGCAGCTTAGGAAACCAATTTGGCAGTTCCTCAGAGCATTATACAGAATTATCAGATGATGTGGTAATTCCACTTCTAGATGTATACCCAAAGAACTGAAAACAGGTACTTGAACAAACATTTGTACACCAAAGTTCATAGAAGCATTGTTCACAATAGCCAAAAAGTGAAAATATCCCATGTCCATCAATAGAAGAAGGGTAAACAAAATGTGCTCTATACAGACAATGGACTACTATTCAGCCACGAAAAGGAATGAAGTTCTGATACATTCAAACACCTGGATGAACCTTGAAGACATCATGTCAAGTGAAATAAACAAGACATAAAAGGACAAATATTGTATTATTTCACTTATATGAGATACCTAGAATAGGCAAGTACATAGAGACAGAAAGTAGGATTACAGTTTATCAGGGGGCCGGTGTGGATGGTGGGATAGGGAGTAGATTGCTTAATAGATAGAGAGTTTCTGTCTGGGGTGATGAAAAAGTTTGTAATGATGGTGGTGATGGTAGCACAAAAACATGAATGTAATTATTGTCATTGAATTATACTTTCCCTCTCTCCCTCCCTCCTTCCCTCCCTCCCTCCCGCCTTTCCTTCCTTCCTTCCTTCCTTTCTTTTTCTTTCTATCTTTCTCTATTCTTCTGGTGGATTCTTGGATGGCAGTTGCACCTCCTCTGTGGCTCTACAACCTGCCTGTCAGCCCCTCTCTTCTTTTGGGCATGTCTCCCCAGAAAGCCCCAGCTTTGGGACTCTTATAACACTACCTCATCCTACCAACCTCCCAGTCTTAGGAAATATCTCTTCACTTAACAAACATATTTGAAATGGCGTATTCTCCATTCTGCCTCAAGCGCTGTCAAAATTTACAGAAAATCTCACTGCAAGTAGATAAGGGGCTATTTCTGGAGAATGATTCTGCGTCGGAATTACTTCTCAGGGTAAGAGGTCCCAGAATGATCATCACTGCCTCTGTCTCTGGATGGACCTCTGCTCTGTGTTTGGTTCAAAGGAGAACCTGAGCTTTCTGGAAATGTCAAAGCTTACTCAGTGCCTCTTCAGTGAGGATACTTTGTGAGGAAATCATCCGTGGCACCTGTAACCTCCTGAAGGTGGTGATTAAAACGTCTCCCCCGTGGATGCTTATGGAGACATGTGTCTGGCTTTCATCTGTAAGAAAACCTGACACACTGACCCTGGAAGGGAGTGTCCGGAGTGACATGCTGTCGCTGCTGTGTGAGATCCTGAAACACCCCAAGTGTAACCTGTAGTATCTGAGGTTGGAATCTTGTTCAGCCACCACTCAGCAATGGGCTGATCTCTCCTTGACCCTCAAAATCAACCAGCCCCTGAAATGCCTGAACTTCACATCCAATGAGCTCTTGGATGAGGGTGTGAAGTTGCTGTGTATGATTTAAACCCACCCAAAGTGTTCCCTGCAACAGTTGTTGTTGGAAAACTGTCATCTCAGGGAAGCCTGCTGGAAGAACCTCTCTTCTGCTCTGATTGTCAACCAGAAGCTGATGCACCTGTGCTTTGCCAAGAATAAGCTCAGGGATGGTGGGATGAGATTGCTGTGTGAAGGCTTGAGTTACCTGGACTGCAAGCTATGAACCCTGGTGTTGCGGCAGTGCAATATAACTAGATGTGGCTGCAAGCATCTCTCAACGTTTTTCCAAGGAAATTCTAGCCTAACATACCTGGACTTGGGTCTCAATCCCATAGTTCCTGGGTTGTAGTTTCTCTGTGAGGCCCTGGAGCAGCCACACTGCAACGTAAAATCCCTATGGCTCTGGGGCTGCTCCATCACTCCTTTTTATTGCCAGGATCTTGCATCTGTTCTTGTCAGCAATCAGAGCCTGGAAACTCTGGACCTGGGCCAGAATATCTTGGGGCAGAGTGGAGTAGTGATGCTCCATGAAGCTTTAAAACAAAAGAATGGTCTTCTACAAGACACTCAGGTTGAAGATAGACAAATCTAGTGTAGAAATTCAGACGCTGTTAAAGGAAGTAAAGGAAAGCAATCCAGGACTGACTATCGAATGTAAAGATGCCAGAACAAACAGACCCTCATGTTGTGATTTCCTCTCTTGAATACCTTGAGGACTTTTATTAGTTGAGTGTCTAGTTGTAGGGGAAGACCTGATCTCTAAGACAACTCACGAATGGAGATCGGAGAATTAAACGTCAATTGTTAGACTCGATGTCAAGGTAGAATTTAGTATTGTTTGTTTTTCCTCTTTGGTTTATAGAAAATTCTGTACACTTCCTATCAGTTTCTCTCACAAGGGTATCAAGGATAATAAAATGAACATAAACACACACACAAAAATGTTTTTATTAGAGAGTATAGTAGTTAAGAATAAAAAATAGACTTAGAATTTCAGTTCTGCCATTTACCAACTGAGTGACTTTGAGCAAGTCGTTAAATCTTTCCAAGCCTCAGTTTCCTCCACTGAAAAAAGGTACATGAATAGTACTATCTTATGGTGACATAGTAAGGAACCTGTATATGTAATGCTATATGTATTAGCTATATGCATAAGTCTATATGCAATAACTATACTGTACTCTCTTAGTATATAAGATTAGTATTTATTAGTAATTGGTAATAACGCAATAAATGTTAGCCATTTGTGTTTTTAGTCAATAAGAAAGTGGATTAGATCTTTAAAATATCTTTCCTTGCTCTATGCTATTTTAAGTAAGAGTTTCTCTTGTAAATCTAAGAGCATCAATATAAGTTGAGCAAAGTACTATTTTTAGATAAATGGAACTTCGTTATATACTCAGTCACAAGACACTTGACCTTTCTTCCTGAAGTTGTCATCAGATTTTTCCACCACGTTGCTGGAAAATAACATAGCTGATTCCATCCTACTAGGGAAACTTAATTGTGCAACTGAAAGGGTGCATAGGAACAGGACCCTATAAACCACAGCCTCCTCTGACCTTCCTGATTAGGACTAATAACTGAGTCCTTTGAGTTCTCACTGCACATTGGACATTGTATGGCATTTACTTACTGTCCAGCTTGCTCCCTATATCAGCAGGAAGAGAGTTTAATGAAGGGACCATTTATAGATCAATGAGAATCAAGAGGAGGTGATGAAACAGCCTCAGCCTAGCAGCAGTGGGAAGCCACTATCCTCCTTGGTCCTGAGAAGCAAGGGGAAGGAAAGGTTACTGAAATCTGGCTTGCCTGGTAGATCTGGGGGAAGGCTACTCCAGTGCAGCTGCGGCTGTAGGGCAAAGTAGCCACTGTCAAAACCCAACAGGGCAGGGAGGGAGCCAGGGCAGTAAAAACCTACCCCTCTTACTCCTCCCACCATTCATCTCCTCCCATGCCTCCCAAGGACTGAGCTCAACACCAAGCTTTGCTGATTCTGTCCATAAAGCCAGTCCCCCAGAGGGCTTGGTGGAGAAGGGTAGAGAGCCTGAGGGGAGAATCCAGTACCCTGCTCCTTCCTATGGGACTGTGAGCTTCTGTTTTATTGCCTTTGTATCCTCAGTGTTCTGCAAAGGACCCTTAATAGGTATTAGGTGAACAAATGAATGTGGAGAAGGAAGATGCTTGCATTTAAATTTGAAGAAAAATGCACGATGTCCACAAAGAGGAGACATTTGCCTTGGGATGATGAAATCCCCTCCTGGAAGCAAGGGCTCTCACTGACTTGGGGCCATCAGTGCTATAGGGCCCATTGCATTCACTTCTTTAGAGCCACCTTTCATTAAACATGGCAATTGATAGTCTCTCTGAGGCAATGTCACCATGGCTGTGGCCATAGTTTCCTCCCTCGAAGATTCATATACTTGTGGTCAGCCTCTCAGGCTATAGCATTGTTTCTGATGCTCTTCAACAAGTCAAAGAACTTCCACCAATGCCTAATTACCTGCTGCCCTTTCTACTAGAGTTCCTTGATCATTTTTTCTGATAGCTTTTCAGCTGCCCTAAAATCTGCATTTTAATATGCAGGCTGCTAGTCTTCCTTTGTTTCTTTACTACAGGTCCACCACTATCAATTGCTCAAGTTTTGTCAATGATAAGGGTCAAGGCTGTCCTCTAACATCAAAAAGAGAGGGCACAGCAAAAATAAAAAACAGTACTTATTTCAGAATATCTCAGCTCAGGGCAGGGCAGCAACTCTCGCGGTGGCATATGGATAAACTATGGGGAATGTTGCATGTCTCTCCTTAAACAGTGTATGGTTTCATATTGGGCGGCTGCCGTGGCTCAGCAGGCAGAGCTCCGACCTGCCGTGCTGGAGGTCTGGAGTTCGATCCCTGGTGCCTCCTGCCCATATGTAAATTAAAAAATAAATAAATATAAAAAAAAAAACAGTGTACGGTTTTATGTGATTTCTTTTTCTGTTTTGGTTTGACAAACATTTTAGAGAAATATTTCTGAAAAATATATCAGGTCTCAGTAGTGTATAATAAATCAGCATTGCCTCAGGGCTACATTAACTAGGATATGCAGGTACTGACAAAAGAAAGACTTTTCTTGAAAGTTATAAAAACTCACACTATATGAACAGTGAACACAATTCTATTAAGAAACTTCAAAATTTTTTTTCACCGCTGTATGATGATATTGTGAACCACTGATTGTACATTTTGGGTGATTACATGATGTTTTAGTCTGCAAGCTAACGGAAAGCAATATACCAGAACTGGAGCAGCTTTTAAAAGGGAGAATTTAATAAGTTGCAAGTTTACAGTTCTAAGGCCATGAAAATGTCCAAATTAAGGCACCAACAAGAAGTTACCTTCACTCAAGAAAGGCCGATGAAGTTTGGGGTTTCTCTCTCAGCTAGGAGGGCATGTGGTGATGTCAGCTAGCTTTTTCTACTGTCTTCTTGTTTCCTGCAGCTCCCCCTAGGGACAATTTCCTTCTTCATCTCCAAAGGTCTCTGGTTGTGTAGACTCTTGGTTCTGGTTGCTCTCAAAAACTTCAAAAATTTTTAAAGACATTTTTTAGTTAATTTATTTTGAGACAAGTCTTTTTTTATCCTAGGATCAAGTACATGTCTAAAAAAGAAAGTAGACTATAGATAAATGAAAAATGTGTTTCTTGTGGATTTTCTGATTGGCTTGTTGCTCTATTAGCACTGAAGACAGAAGAAAAATAATATTAGAAACAGAAATTTGGTTAGAAAGCATCACCTAATATTCCCAGGTATCTGCAGCCTTAGTATTTACATAAACAGATTTTCTTTAAGACTTAATTTTTAACAACCATCACTAATCATTAAGCCCATTTACTTTTTCTACATTGAACAGATCACAAAAGGTCATGGGTCAGGTTTCTTTTCGGTCAGAATTAGTCATGTGAAATTTGGCCAAGCTCATATGTGATTTTTTATTGTGGGAAGGACTTTCTGAAAGAGACAAGGTGCTTTTCCTTCAGTTCATTGTGGCTAAACTGGGAGTCTGAGGATACAAAATACTTATGTTCCTATTGTTTTAAACACATACACTCATGATCTATATTTTATTCATGAATTTACTGCTTGTTGAATGTCTTTTTTTCCAGCTCTGTACTTGGTACCCAGGGATTTAGCAAAAAGTGAATCATGGTTCCTGCTCAAAAAAGAGCTTCTCTAGAGAGAAAATAAATGTTCAATAACTATATGGACCAATATGTGAGAGCTGCCACAGAGCTGTGTGTGATCAAGTGCAATGTGTGTGGCATTCTGAAGGAAGAAAAGGGACTGGGGACAATTTAGAGAAGTTTCTGAAGGGAAAAAGGAAATGAGGTTCGTAGAATTTGAAACAGGATCAGTGGAGGAAGTGGTGGGCACAGAAGTCCCTGGAGATTTGTTATTTACTCCTTGAATTATTTCTCTGTCAAGCAAAGAATTGGTACTATGCAAGCCCTGAAAGATTAGTTTTTTATTGTAGCAGCACAATCATGGGTAACCTAATTGTTATGGGCCAAACAACTGTCCATAAATTACTGTGTCTGTAATATCTTTTCTAGCTAAAATGCTCAGATTGTGACAAAGCAAAACACAAAACAAAACAAAACAAAAAACCTGGAGAAAATAATTCCAACTTCAGAAAGAATTGTATGAGATTGTTTTGCTTCAAGATTTAAAAAGCAAAATTTAAGAAGCAAGGCAATATTGTTATTCTAAATATTCAGTTACTGTCACTGGATTATAAAAATATTTATATTATGATGCAGTAGAAATCATCTCAGCACTGACAACAAATGGCAAGACAAATAAATTTTAAAAATACAACATAAATCTGTGAAAGGTTGAATTGTGTGCCCTACAAACACATACCCAGGTCTCTGTGGGTATGAACCCATTGTAAATAGGACCTTTTGAAGATGTTATTTTAGTTAAAGTGCAGCCAACTGAACCAAAGTGGGCCTTATTCGAAATACTGGAGGCCTTATCTAGTGGACCAAAACTAATAGAAGCCAGAAAAAAGAGAGCATTGACATGTGATAGTAGGCAGAGCCAAGGAACTCCAAGGATTACCAACAGCCAGCATCAGAACATTGCACTCTTTGGAGAGAAAGTAAGTTTGCTGATATCTTAATTTAGATTTCTTCTATCCTCAAAACTGCACACTAATAAATTCCTGTTGTTGAACCAAAACTAGTTTGTGGTGTTTGTGATATCAACTCTGGCATCCAAGAAGTGAACATAAATCTAAGGAGATTCAAATTTTATTCAAGTGCATGCTCTCTCTGCCTGTCTGTCTTTCTTTCTTGGTTATTGTTTTATAGGCCCTTGAGTTTGACCAGGGTTTCTCAACCAGCCCTATTGACATTTTGGGTGCTATAATTCTTTGGTTGTAGGGGAGGTGGACAACTGTCCTGCATAGTCTGGGATGTTTAGCAGCATCCCTAGCTCTACCCACAAATGCAAGTAGCCCAACTGTACAAAATCTCCAGCCACTGCCACATGTCCCCTGGGGGCAAAATCACTTCTGGTTAACAACCACTGCTTTAGAAAAATGAATATATTTTTTCCAAAAATAAGTCTGGAATGGTTACAATGAAGAACCACATATGAGAGTACCGTGTTGGAGTGGCTTTTGTGTTTAAATGTAACTTAGATGTAACCTAGAAAGGAAAAAATATAATAAGGCATTTGCAAGCATTTGTGCAGAGAAGTACATTCTCAGTTATTCTTACACTGATAGAGAACACAGAAAATAATATTTCTGAAAAAGCCACCAAATGTCCTGAGCTTGCCAGACCAAGGCTTGGATGTTTTTGTCAGCTGACCTCTGTGGGCTGAGTGCAGAATTTCTCTGAACTCATTCTGGTGTAGACTCTCTTGTTTCTATCTGGTGAGCTTTTCTACAGCTGGCCAACCTTAGGGCAGGGTTTTAGGTGAATCCAATTGAGGCAGATGGCCTTTTCCCAGCATTTACAATGTCACCTCAGAGTGGATTTGCTTGATATTGAGAGCATGGTTAGTTGAATAATCCCCCAGAAATTATCTTCCTTGCCTAGAGAGAGCAAGCAAAATCATTCAGCACTTAATGGGCAGTGCTGTGCGATTGAGTGGATAGAGTTAACACCTTTATTGATTCTCATCATTGTAGAGTATTTCTCATGCATATTGGCAGTGCTGTCCTTTTCTCAGTCTCCAGGGTTTTCAACATTGGTATCCTTTTTAGAAGTGCTTTATATTTTATGTATGAAAGTAGAAAATAATTTTATCTGTTCACCAGGCACCAGAGCCCCTTTTAGTGAGAGAGAGCTGGTTTTATTGGGGGTAGGAGGAGAGAATTGGAAAATACTTGGAATGGGAGAAGAGATGTTTAAGTTACATTTAAACACAAAAGCAATCATGATTACCAGTGTGCAACATGAAACAAGGCGACAATTTTGGTTTACTTTTGGAGGAGATGGGGAGAAGTAAGAATGGGAGGGGTAGATAGAAATAGGGTGAAGGACAAGCAAGATGACAGAGGGTTGTGTGATTTCCACCCTCCCTGGGACCCCTAAATTATCAGGGTAAAGTCTTCTATATCTATTAAGGACATATTAGTCTGCAAGTACCAGAATACCAGACTTGTATGGCTTAAATAAATGGGAATTAATTTTTCTCCCTAAAGTTCTGAGGTTTGCCATTGATGCATGGATTCAGTTGTTCAATGACGACCTCAAGGATTCAGGCACTTTCTATATTTCCACTTTACCATCTTTATTCATCCTTATTCTGTTAGTGTTTGTGTTCATGCTTGTCACATTCAGTCTCAGGGTGATTTTGGCCTTCCACAAACTGTGGATTTTGAGAGATGGAGAAAGGCATGACAGTTAGATCTCATAGCTTTATATTAATCTCTAGTTAATCACCGTTTTAGTTTCCTAGGTTGCTTAAAGCAGACACCACGGAAATGGTTCAGCTCAAACAATGGGAATTTAATAGCTTAGAAGCTTACGGTTTTGAGGCCATGAAAATGTCCATACAAGGCATCATCAAGGCAATGCTTTATTCCTGAAGACAGAAGACCAGCTGCAGTGATCCTTGGCTTCTCTACATTATGGCATGGCTCATGGCAGCATCTGCTGGTCCCTCCCTTCTCTTCCAGTTTTGTTGCTTTCATCTTCCTGCTTCCATGACTTTCTGTTTCTGGATTTCATTCTCTTATGAAGGACTCCAGTAATAGTGTTAAGTCCTATCCTGAATGACATGGGTCACACTTTAACTGAATTAGCCTCATCAAAAAATCCCACTTACAATGTGTTTACATCCACAGAAACGGATTAGATTTAAGAACATGCTTTACTGGGGGTACATATGGCTTCCCCACCACAGCCACCAATTCTTACTAATTCTTCCTCTCTATGGTCTTCACATTTGCCTCTTTCACACAGTCCCTTCTTCTGTAACACCCTTGCCAATGTCTTCCATGTCATTCCTGAAATTTCTGTAACCTCTTCTCCAGTTTCTGTGCCTTCAGCTTTGCTCCTTCTAGTCCATCTTCATTTATCTTGTTGGTGTCTGGCAGTGGTCCTATATTTAAAAGGTAGCAAAATCACTTTCATGAAGGTATAGCATAATTAATAAATGACAAGGAAACTGAGTATATTGGACAGTGGCAGGAAATTAACAATAGAATTACTCATCGTAATGTTGAGCTTTTATGCACCCTCTTTTGCTCCTGAAAATTCAGTTCTGAAACACAGAGGCCCTTCAGCCTCAGTTCCTGAGGATTTGCCACAACAAAATGTAGTTCCTTTGGACTCTGTGATAGATTAAATTCTGTACCCTAACAAAGACATGTTCTTAATTTGAATCTATGTTGGCTGTGAATTAATTTGTAAATAGGATCCATTGAAGATGTGTTATCAGTTAAGGTGTGAACTCATTTGTGCATAGGAACTTCTAAGACCCTATTTTGATGTTGTACAACTGTGTAAGGGTAGACCTTAATCTATATTACTGGAATCCTTTATAAGCAGAAGGAACTCAGATATAGTCAAAGAAAGACAGAAAACCAAAATCATTGCCATGTGACGAAAGACTGCTGTCACCAGAGCATGATGATCCAGGGGAGAGAATGGCCTTGCTGATGCCTTGATTTTGGACTTCTAGTCTCTAAAACTGTGAGACAATAAATTCCTGTTACTTAAGACAACCCATTTTGTGGTATTTGAAATAGCAGCCTGGCAAACTAAGAGGGATTCCAAAGAAGGCACACACCAATAATTTACGTACAAATTATTTGTAGAGTTCAAATAGTTAAGTTACATCTCTCACAAACAATGTAATTATATTAAAGGAAACTTTGAACAATAATCACAAAATGAAAATGTGATTTAGAATATTTAAATGTTTGAAATTTATCTTGCTAAGTGGAAAAAGTGGGCTCCAAAGCAGCACATATGATGGGCGAATAGTCTTGTTGTTTAAATATTTGTATTTATGGCTAGGCATAGTTTTATTCATATACACACTTAGAAAGAGAGAGAGAGAGAGAAAGAGAGGGAGAGAGGGAAGGAGGAAGAGAAAGAAAGACCAAGACATTGCATCATATGCATATTAAAAGTATTGACTTTAGAATTTAATACCTAATAAAATGTAACTCCATTGTCTTGTTTAATCTGCAAAACAAACAAATCTATTAATATGTTTCAAAACTATAGTTGCTTAATAGTAAAACTAACAGAGTACTGATAGCTAGCTGGTCTGCTTTAGAATTTTCCACCCACCTTTACCACATCATTTTAAGATGTTATTTTTATTTCTTCTTTTTGTTTAGCTGAGCAATTTTCAAACCTTAGTATGCTTAAGATGGACTCACAGGATTATGGACACAAAAACCTTGTGTACTCTATGAATGATTTCAGGACAGTTTAGGAGTAATTTGCAAGTGTCTTCTTCCCCTTACAAGCAGATTTTAGAATCAAATCTTGAGACACATGCGACTCAACCATATTTACGTTAAAAAAAAAGATCCAATGTTATAGTTGCATATGAGGAGATTGAGAATATTTATTGTTGTAATAGGATTGTGAAATTTGTTTGCTTTGTTTTATCTGTATTTTTTAATCATACCATGAAGAAGACGTAGCATAATTTTTCTACCGTGTACTTTCTAATTTGTTTACAATGAAGATGTAACTATATTACTTTTCTAAACAGGAAAAAACTCAATCTAACGACAGAAGTCTTTAAAAAAAACTCAATCAAATGAAAAAAGGTTAATCAACAATGCTCTATCTACTTGAGTCTCCCCAAGACCTTCTCCCCAAAACAGCTTGAAGTAAAGCCTATGTGCAGTTTGAAATTATGATGCACCCCAGAAGAGCCACGTTTTAACCTTGCTCCAATCTTGTGGGGCCAGACCTATTGTTTAAGGTGGGAAACTTTGATTGGATTGTTTCCACGGAGATGTGGCATGCCCAGTGGGTGTGACCTTTTGATCAGACGGAGATGTGGCTCCATCCATTCAAGGTGGGTCTTGATTAGTTTTCTAGAGTCCTTGAAAAGAGAAAACATTTTTTGAGAAACCTTAGATGCAGATGCTTGGTGTGCCAACAGAGAGAGCAGATACACACAAGAGCTAGATGTTTAGAGATGCAGAAAGAAAATGCTCCCCGGGGAAGCTGTTTGAAACCCAAAGGCAAAGACCCCAGCAGAGGCCAGCCACATGCCTTCCCAGCTGACAGAGCTACTCTATACCCATCAGCCTTTCTAGAACCAAGGTATATTTCCCCGGATGCCTTAGTTTGGGTATTTTTTCTGGCCTTAGAACTATAGACTTGCAACTTAATAAATTCCCTTTTTAGAGCCTTAGAACTATAAACTTGCAACTTAATAAATTCCCTTTTTAAAAGCCATTCTGCTTCTGGTATATTGCATTCTGTTAGCTTTAGTAAGCCAAAACAGCCTAGAAAAACCTGCCAGGGTGACTTAGGTGCTAATCCCACACTGAGCCTGCTGCAGGCCCCACAGATCTGCTATTTTTCACTCAAGACACTTATTCACAAGGGTCTTCCCACATGAATATTTTCAGAGGTTGAGGGTATTGTGGGATATATTAACCAAGAGGTATTTAGAGACTAACCAACTAACTCATTAATGGATATGGATTGCAATGCTAAATTATAAACTGTCAGCCCACTTTGTTCCGTCACTTCCTTTTGGCTTATCAACATCATGATATCTTTGTTTATGAAGAACTCTAGTTTATGCTAAGCACACAGTATTGTTTCTGTCACAGAAGTAAGAATTCTGAACTGCCCAATGTTTAATTCGTTCTTAAGAAAAGGGAGAGGACTCTGTGCAATAGGAGGTTTTGGTTTTGATTTATCATGATGAATATCTAATAAGACTAGTTAGTAAATGAGTATTTAGAAACCCAGCCAGTTTAACTACTTGCTGTTGTTCAGTTTGTATGCAAATGTGTTTTGTGTTACCAGATTTTTCATCATGTTTTTTCCCCAGATCTTTAGGGTGTAGAGCTAAGAAGCCCTCTCTCTGTCTGCCCATTGCCCTTTCATCTTGGAACACATGTTCAGAAGCCAAATGAATATTTAAGAGGATAAAGAAATATATGCAAAGCATCCTCCCAAAGAAACCTTAGCTGAGCTCATTTTTATTTGAGGTTGAGAAGTCATTTGTCTGGTAGGAAACAATGAAGATCAATGGGCCGCCCAGGGACACTCTTTCCCTGGGAAACGGCTGTGGTTTCCTGCAGAGCCTCAGTTCTTCACCTCTGCATTGGCCTGCGCAGCTGTGAGAATCTCGAAGCAGCCATAAAAGGACTGACACAGGAAGTTTCCAGATCTCACTGAGAAAGGCAACAAAGTGAAAAGCAGGTCATTTATTTTTATATTCTCTTTGCCTTTGTCTCTGCCTCCTGGTTATTCTCTCCATCAGCCCCCACAACGTTGTGTAGAGAAGCAGAGCCATCATTTTAGGATTCTCCTACATGTCAGGGGGGGGAAGGATTGAAGTCACTACTTCTTTCCCTTAAGTAAAACAAAAGCATAGGGTAATTCAGGTATGTAAAGGATGTTAAATATATCAAAAAGAGCACAAATCTATAGAGTTCATCTTAATGTCTAAATGTGTGAACACTGGTATAGAGTTTTTTGTTTGTTTGTTCATTTGTTTTAATTTTTTTTTCAGTTCAGCCTGACAAATGATCAGGTGATATCCTTATATTTGCATAGTATAATATCTTTCTGATAGCAAGGGTAGGATGGGAAGAGCATAAGCAGTTCTTGTGAAATTCAGTGAGATGGAGAAGATAACATACTTTAGGAAGTTACAAAAGGAGGTCATGAAAAAACAACCATACATTCTGATGTGGCTTTAAACAACTGCCCTGTCAGACTTGGCTCCCCTAATAAAGTTTCTAAGAAGCTTTAATTCCTCTTTTGTATACAATATATTATATTATATTCCCCCTTCAGAGGTTATATTTTGATCAGTGGCATAACCAAGGTCTCACGGCAGTTATACAGACCTTTCCTGGTTGCAGTAATTGTTTGATTCATCATTTGTATTCATTCGGGTTTTCCATATTGAACTTCACATATTTTGAAATGTAAGAAACCTTTTTAATGGATGTTAGTCATGACTTTCTACATAAGCATTACATTCCACTATTACTGTAGCTTTCTATAAGGAGTTATTTTAAGTTGTTGTTACAGGCCTGTTCTTTCTGGTCTTGTCAGAGCTCATCCTTACTGCTCACCTGAGTTGCAGGGCAGGGTGGTGATCAAGAATGTGAAATTTCTACTGAATGGGCCAGTGAATGGCATCCTGGGATGAGGCACTTCATGGGAGATGACGGCAATCACAGCCCAACCAGTCAAAACACATCTACCATTAAGCCAAGTGTGGTGCTCAGCATTGCGGCAGTACATAAAGAGGTAATGGTATGGTGCATACTCTCAGGATAAAGATGGCACAGGAATTAGTATTGGATTAAGTGCTTACCATATGATTGGCACCATGGTAGCCTCTGTGGTAACAGTTGAAAAGGTACAAGGGATGGTTGTTGTCCCAGGGAGCATATAAACTATTTTAGTTTCTTTGGCTGCTCAAGCAAACACTATGAAATGGATTGGGTTAAGCAGTGGGAATTTATTGGCTCGTGCTTTTGAGACTAAAAAAGTTCAAATCTAGGTGACATCAAAGCAGTGCTTTCTTCCTGAAGACTGGTGTTCTGGGACCGAGTATTGGTGATGTTTGGTCCTTGGCTCCTCAGTCACATGGCAATGCATGTGGCAGCCTCTCTTGGCCTCTCCATTCTTTTCCGGGTTACACTGAGTTTCCAATTCTGACTTCCATGGCTTTCTCTCTCTGTCTGAATTTCATTCTGCTTATAAAAGACTCCAGTAATAGGATTAAGACCCATCCTGATTGAGGTGGGCTATGCCTTAACTGAAGTAACCTCCTCATAAGGTCTTACGTGTATGATCGGTTCATACCCACATGAATGCATTAGGTTTAGAACATGTTTTTCCGGCATACGTGCATCTCCAAACCATGACACAAGCCAATTGAAAAGTAAAATACACATATGTACACGAATATGCTAAATTCATCCTTTTTTGGAACACACCAATGCATAAATAAGACAATTACTGCTACTACTACCAATAACTAATATTTATGGAAAACTTTCTATGTGCAATGTACTATTTTAAATGCTTATGTGTATTAACTCATTTAATCCTCCCAGTTTAATAAGATAGGAGCTATTATTGTTCCCATTTTATAATGATGGAAGGTAAATCAGAGAATTAGGCTGTAAGCAGTAGAGCTGGGGTTCAATCCAGACAGTCTGGCTATAGACCCCATGCCATGGACCCTATAGACTACATCCTTTTCTGTGTCATACACACACACATGAGAAGTAAATTATGAAATAAAACTGTAATCAGATATCCTTCATTTTCTGAACTCTTGCTAACACAAATCAGGCACTAATTAAATTTCTGTGTATTTTTTTCTGCGTGTGCATTTTTATCCACATAATACATATGTGTATATCTGTATACTGCTCTTTGTCTTTACTATCCATATTCTTACTACTTTCTGTTTAAAACTCATGCACCAAATATATTTAGATGATGTAGTGTCTTTTGACACTAAGCTCACTATCCAAGTGCTCATCGTTCAATCTTAGAAAATGAATAAATCTACAGATCTACTTGTATAGGAACCAAGTAAGTGGTAAATAATGAATTTGATAGGAGGAGGCAGTTGAATTAAGTCCTCATTGATAAATAGACGCTCGCTCAAAGATGAAGAAGGTCCAAAAGTGAGGCTTGGAGACAAGAAATAACAATTTGCATTCAGAGCAAGATGATCAAAAAACCTCCACATGAAGAGGGGACCAAGACGAGGCTAGACAAAGAGGCAAGGGCTGGATTGTCAAGGAAGTAATTGTATTTCATTCTGTAGGTGATGGGATGTCAAGGGGTAATTTCAGACAGGTGAGTGATTTCAAAAAGTTCAATATTTAATGGTTTCTGGGTGCTTGGGACTACTGGTAAAATTTTTTGTTAAATTTATTGTTAGGTAGCTATGCTAATGTCATAAACTTTACGGAAGCCACTAAGAATAATGGAGTCCCTAATGGATTCATCCACAAAAATAAAAGATGATATGTGGCTACTTGTGCAGCAAAAATTACTTATTGATCCTGTCACCTGTATAGGATACTTAAATTGGGAAGCTATATTTTGTTTGTAGATGGTATGGATATTATCTATATAAAGTGCTTCGAGTTCTCAAAACAACATGGCAGTTAGCCTCTTCAAGACAGAGTGTCTTGTGCTATTTCAAATTTCTCTGACTCCTTTTGTCTCCAACCTCCCATTCCTCTTTTAAAGGGCTCACGTGATTAGGTCAGGCCCACTGAGGATAATCTCCCTTGAGGAATTTAAGGTCAACTGATTACGAGGAGCCTTAATTACATCTGCAAAAATCCCTTCACTTTTGCCATGTAAGGTAAAGTGGGCCAGTTTGAAAGTATTTATGCACCCTAGAAAAGCCATGTTTTAATCCTGATCCAAACTTGTTGAGGCAGCTGTTTCTTTTAATACTGATTCAATACTGTAGGTCAGAAAAATTGATTAGATTATATCCACGGAGATGTGACGCGCCCAATTGTGGGTGTGACATTTTGACTAGATGGAGATGTGACTCCAACCATTCCAGGTGGGTCTTGATTAGTTTATTGAAGTACTTTAAAAGGGGAAACATTTTGGAGAGAGGGAGAAAATAATAGCATTATCATGAAGTGCTTATTAAAGAAAGGGAAAATATGCTTCAGAAACTTCAAGGATATGCCAATTGTTATCAAACATCAATTAAACACCAGACACGTGCCAGACTCTGAGAATACTGTGATGAAGGACACAGTCCCTGCTCTTGAGGACCAAAGAGACCAATGAGGATTAGAAAATAATAATAATGGTCATTCATCAAATGCTTACCCTGTGCAGATCTTGTTTACACTTTACATTACTCAGTCTTCACAACAGCCCTATGAAGTAGTTCTTTTTATTTTCATTTTATTGATGTGGCAACCAAGGTAAACAGAGGAAGTAACTTATCTAGGTTTCCATGGCTGGCAAGTGCCAGAACTTGGAATTTGAACCCAGGTAGTGGCAATGTCAAAACCTTTGCCCTCAACCTCTCGTGTCTTGCCAAGCATACGCCAATGATTTCCTCCAGAAACTTTTTTTTTTAACAACCTGTCAAAGTATCATTTACATACCATAAAATTCACTTGCATAAAGTGAGTCAATGATTTTTAGTAAATTTACAGTTGAGCAACCATCACCACAATTAAAATTTAGAACATTTTCATCACCCCAGAAGGATCTCTCTATTTTTTTTCTAGTTAATCCCCATTTCCATCCTGAGCCCCGGACAATCACTAGTCTATTTTTCATCTCTATAGATTTTGCCTTTTTTGGACATTTTCTATAAATGGAATCTTATAGATGTGGTCTTTTGCTATGGATTTTCCACTACATTTTTTTCTTTTAGTTTAAGTTATAAAATATAGAAAACATAACACTTGCTATTTTAACTGTTCTTTTTTTTTCTGTCAGCTTGTGGTCTTATTTTTATTTCTTTATTTTTGTATTTTGCATTTTTAAAAATTTTTATTTCTTTATTTATTAAACATAATATACAAACACAAACTTTCTTACCATGTGATTATTCCGTTCTTTTTAACTTTTTTTTAATTGTGAAAAACAACATATACAAAACCAATAAATTTCCAAGTACATTTTAACAAGTAGTTATACAATAGATTTTAAAGTTTGGTATGGGTTATATAGTTCCACAATTTTTTTTTATTATTTGTTCTCCCTATTATTTATTTATTTTTAATCCATATGTTTTACTCGTCTGTTGATAAAAATGATAAAAGGAGCATCAGACATAAGTCACATTGTGATTTATGTGAAATCACAATCACACAGCCACATTCGAAAGCTTTATCATTATACAATCATCTTCAAGAAACATTGCTACGGGAACACAGCTCTACATTTTCAGGCAGCTCCCTCCAGCCTCTCCAATATACTTTAACTAAAAAGGTGATATCTATATAATGCATAAGAATAACCTCCAGAATAGCCTCTCATTTGGAATCTCTCACCATTGACACTTTATTTTGTCTCATTTCGCTCTTCCCCTTTTAGTTGAGGAGGTTTTCTCAATCCCTTGATGCTGAGTCCCAGTTCATTCTAGGATTTCTGTTCTATGTTGCCAGGAAGGTCCACACCCCTGGGAGTCATGTCCCATGTAGAGAGGGGGAGGGCAGTGAGTTTGCTTGTTATGTTGGCTGAGAGAGAGAGGCCACATCTGAGCAACAAAGGATTCTCTGGGGTTGACTCTTAGACCCAATTTTAAGTAGGCTAAGCCTATCCTTTGTGGGGTTAAGTTTCATATGAACAAACCCCAAGATTGAGGGCTCAGCCTATTGCTTTGATTGTCCCCATTGCTTGTGAGAATATGAAGAATTCTCCACTTGGGTAAATTGAACTTTCCCCCTTTCTTGCCATTCCCCTAAGGGGACTTTGCAAATACTTTTTTATCATTTTAACTGTTCTTGAGTATACAATTCAGTGGCATTAATTATATTCATAATGTTGTGCAGCCTTTACCACTTTCTAATTCCAGAATTTTCATAATCTGTAACAGAAACTCTGTACGCATTAAGCAATAACTCCTCATACTCCTTCCCTAGCCTCTGGAAACCTCTAATTTACTTCATGTCTCTTGAATTGCATATTCTAGATATTTCATATAAATGCAGTCATACAATGTTTGTTCTTTTGGGTCTTCCTTCTTTCATTTAGCAAAATGTTTTCAAGGTCAACATATTGTAGCATGTATCAGTACTTCATTCTTTTTTTTTAAATTAATATTTATTTTTAGTTGAGGTAAAAATATACATAACATAAAATTATTTTAACCACTTTAAGTGGACACTTCTTTGACATTATGTATATTGACAATTCTATACATCTGTCACCACTATCAGTTTCCGACTGTTATCATCATCCTAGACCAGAACTCATGCTCATCTAGCAATAAATCTGCACTCTTTCTTGCAACTCCTGGTAACCACTGTTCTGGTTGCTGTCTCTATGAATTTGCTTATTCTAAGTATTTCATGTAGGAGAAGTCATACATTTGTCCTTTTGTGCCTGGCTTATTTCACTTAACATGATATCTTATGTTGTAGCGTGTACTGGCACTTTCATTGCTTTTCATGGCTGCACAATATTTCATAGTATGTTCTGGTAGTTTTTTAACCCCAGAAAAACATGCCCTTAAATCTAATCAATTCCTGTGGGTGTTTACCCATTGCAAGTAGGACTTTTTGATGAGGTTACTTCAGTTAAGAATGTGTGGCCCATCTCAATCAGGATGGGTCTTAATCCTATTACTGGAATTCTTTATAAGCAGAGTGAAATTCAAAGAGATGGAAAGAAAGCCAGCAGCAAGAAGCTGAAAATGGAAGAGAAGGGAGAGACCAGGAGACACTGCCATGTGCCTTGTCATGTGACAAGCTAAGGTCCCCAAGATCACCAACAGCCAACCTGAGAATACCACAGTCTTTGGGGAGAAAAGATCGTTTTGCTGATGTCTTGATTTTGACTTTATTCTAGCCTCAAAACATTAAGCAAATAAATTCCCATTGTTTAAGCCAAAAAATATAAATAAATAAAAAGAGAGAGAAACAGCGCAAAGATGAACTTGCATTCCCTTCAGTGTTGAAGTATGTACTGATTTTTAAAAAGCCCTTAAAGAGAATGTTCTTAGAGTAATGATATTTGTAGGGGTGTGGTGATGGAGAATTGGTCAGAGCGAAATTTAATTGAAGGAAAAATGAATGATCCAACTTTAATTACAAATAATGAAAACACTATCCTTTAAATAATTATTAAAATATCATTTAAAATATATACCATTTTACATGGTTGGTATATGTGTCTACATAAGTTATCTGTTAACCACTATGATGTATCTGGTAATTATTTCCATTTCCAGGATCTTCCCTAATGAAAATGGCTGCCTTGAAAATTAGCCATTGAAACTAATAACTGGGACTGCCTTGAAAATTAGTCCCTTTTTCTTTTGGCAGGAGGGGTGGAGATTGCTCTGCATTCACCTAAACCTGTTCCTTTTCCTCCTGGACACTGAGCCAGACTGCATTTTGTGGTGTTGCCCTCGGGTATGAGGTCTCGTGATGGTTCTCCCACACAATTCTTCCCTCACTCTTTTCTCACCATCTGTGAAGTTGGAAGTAGAGGACTTTGAAAGCAGAGGAAAGGACCCCTGAGTCCCTGCTTGAAAGAGAGTTGCTCCGAAGGGACCCTGACCAGGAATGCCCACGTCAGACTATTTTGTGTCTACAAAAAGTTCCCTAAAAATGAACTTTTGGTTTCTACCACTGAGATGTTTGGGCTGATTGTTTCAGCAGTTAGACTAATACAGCTGGATTTCACATTGCTTAAGGCTATAGAGAGCAGCCATATATGCTTCCTAATAGATGAGTATCATTTATGTGTTATTTTGCTTTTGCATTTTTTTAGAAGAAAAAGCATCATCTATATTCCATGACTACTTGAACAGTAGGCAAAAGATACAAGAAATATATTTATTATTTAGGGGGACTAAGTGTATTTAATTTCTATTATTTTGACTACAAGAATGAAATTTTAAGACAATGTCTGCTTAGATCTATTTGTAATAGGAAAATCAATTCACGATTTCTCTTGTTAGTTAAAATATCCTCTTGAAATTAGTGAGAACTCCAACTGATTTTTCTCTTTAATGATCTAATAGAATTAATTTGTAAAAACATTTCCTCAAACTAAATAAAGTCCAAGTCTTTTGAGGGACTATTTTCATACAAAGTAGGAGATTAAGTTGCTGCTTATCAAATCAGTCTTTATGTTTTCAAGTTCACCTTTCTTTTTTCTGAACAACGATGTCATTGCTTAGAATTCAGCTGTTTCCTGGAACTCACTGTGTAATTTTCAGTGACCTTATCATATAACAATTTTTAAAATACACCAAATCAAAAAGAGTCAATGCTAAACTTCAAGCTTATTTAATAAAATGGACAGATACTTTGGACATTTAAAAGGAACATTTTAATTTTTTCATGGACTTTACTTATTTGTTGAAATTAAGTTAGGTTAATTCAGACCAGAGATGCTTCTATTGCCACAGGAAAAAAGTATAGAATTGTGACTAAGATTTAAAGTTTTAAAATCCTGTAGTTCTGACTTAAAATTTCAGTTCCATTTTCAACTAGGTATATGAACTTGGACTAATTACTTCATCACTCTAAGCTCAAGTGTCCTCAACTATCAAAGGAACTAATACCTCATAGGATGCATGGAAGTCCACGTTTCTCAGGCTTTTTTCCAGCATCTGGTCCTGTGTCAGAGTCTGTCACTCTTCACCCAAATCTTCCTCTTACCATGGTAATTAAAAGGTAGCTGGACTCATGACTGTTCAGTTCCTCTGTATTTTGCAGCCTGCCCTTCAATTAGATATGGCCATGTGGCTAAGTTCTCTCCAATAGAATGTGAGTGAACAAGAGGTGGGCTACTCTGGGCCACTTTCTAATGTGCCTGGTGTGTCACCTCCATGCTCTCTTCCCTCTTTCCTGAAAGAACCACTGGAGGCCCAGCCTCAACCAAGGGAATGATACTAAGGCCCCAAGGCCCTAAATGACTGTGGAGAAGAGCCCCTTACTTCAAACACTCACCTCAAACTGTTACATGAGAAAGCAGTAACTCTGTCCTCCTTAAGCTTCTGAATAATTGTCACACCTTTTTGTTACAGCATCCAATCTTATGCTAACTAATACAACTTCCTTTAGACCCCATAAAAGTCTCCTTCTTCCCTTCTCATATATCTTCTTTACTTCTGACCCTGGTGGAGACTCCCTGTAGATTCTGGATATTTCCACCCCTAAGAAGATAGAGTCAGACCTTACTTTGTTATCTGAAGTTCCAGAACAGTTGGATATTTTTTCCAAATATAAAATGACATTATTTAATTTTTCTATGCAGCCTCATCTCTGTAAAAAAAAAAACAAACCTGCTACCTTACTTAACACCCTACTGCTTTGAAAAATCTCTTAATATCTGGAAGATATTAAACACTCAACAAATGGGAAAGAGTCTTACTGTGTGCCAGTGTGCTTTAGTTCACAAAAATGTGAAAACCTGTTCCAACACTCAAGCATTTATAATCAAGCTACATAATAATACAAATACAGACAAAATACGATTTAAGTCAGTGTAAATATCAAATACACTAACAGTGAGAGCTAGGGAGGGTCTGAAGATGGCTCTGGGGTGTGATAACTTGAGAAGGGCCAGGAAGACCTCAGACAGAACTTTGAAAAGAGGTGTAGGATTTTGACAAGGAGAGATGGATAGAGGACCATTCCACCAGGAGGTAGGTTCCAGGAGGCCACATCTGGCTTGTAAATCCCTATTATCACTAGTACCTAGCACAGTGCCTGGCACAAGAAGGGCTGGCACTAAAAATATTGGTTGAATGGAAATAAATTCTGGGTATGGAAAGAAGATGGATGCATGATTGAGGGGCTGTAATGAGAACATTTTGAATGATGAATAAATGTGTTTGGGAAGGCAGATTGGAGCCCTGTATTAAACTGGGTCCTCCAAGAAGCAGATGCAAAGAGGAATTAAATGTGCAAGGGAGGTATCTGTGAGACAAAATAAGGAGAGAGCCAGGGCACCATAAAGCATTCTGACCCAGAGCAAAGGAGAGAGAGATGCAGTCTCAGGGTCTAATGAAGACTTGGCAAGGCCACCAGGGAGCCCATCAGCTATTTGATAAATTGCCTGAAACCAAATATCAGAGGTAGGATTAGAACTCAAATCTCCTTCTTTGTTCTCAGGTCAATGTTCTTTCTTTTATTTGTTAGATAAACAAAAGTGTCTGGAGGTCAAATGGCTGTCCCAGAACTGAAGGAGAAGTTTGGTTCAACCTATTCTGAATCCAGTAATAGAGTATAAAACTTCCTGAAAACATAGGGCTATAAAATGCAAACACTAAGCCCTATTGTAATTGATGAACTATAGTGAATAGTACAATTATAAAAATGTTCTTTCATGAATTGCAACAAATGAACCACACTAATGCAAGGTGTTAATAATAAGGTGGTATATGGAGCCTTTGTTTTTGTGCATGATTTTCCTGTAAACTTAAATTCTCTAATTTAAAAAAAAATTGAAACAAAATAAAACAAAACTTCCTGGAAAACTATGTAGAGAAATAACGTGTTTGCCATCTAGTTGGCTGGGAAGAATGACACTACCAAACTCTGACACTGTGATCTGTTTGCAACTCCTGCTTAGCTAGGAGAAGTAGTGGGGTCAAATGGAAAGAGTACTGACTGGGTAACTGGCCAATGAGTGGCCTTCTAGGCTCTGCTTTCTTGTGGAGAAAGTAAGAGTTTTGAACTAGATGGATGCCCAAACCATTCCAACTCTATGTCTGAGGCTTCTAAGAAGCCAGGTGAGTGGAAACATTGTGGCTTCAGTAATGTAAGGCAGGGGAGACTATGGTCCTTGTGGGTGAGGTGGTGCCAGCAGTGATCTGTTATGGAGTTGTACTGAAGGCATAACCAGAGCATTGCCTTTTTTTTGAATACTTCTGTGTGCCCAGCTAGATTTTGGGAATAAAATGATGAGTAAGACATGGTATCTGAACTTGAGAAAATCTCAGTTTCCTTAGATGTGTGGGGTGGGATAAAGGTAAAGGGCTTTTGGGGGCAGGCTGGGGAATTTTGGATAGGCTACATGACATTTGAGGTGATTTCTTCAAATGGTATGTTTACTTGTCAGTGTCATTGGGAAAATTAGGCATAGTATATATAAGCTGACTGGAAGGAAATTTGGAGCAGAAGTGGTACTTGCAAAACGCTTTGCTATTATTTCTAGCATGAGAGGGTAAAAGGCTATTGAATATTAAATATTTCCATGCTGTTCCTTGCCTACTTCCCAACTTTGTTCTAGTGGACTTTTGGTGTGAAACATTCTCTGAGTTAAGGTAAAAGATTGTGATGCAGAATTAAAAATTGCTGATGGGAAGAGGTGAAAGGCTTAGAGGAGAGGCTAATTTGATCTGATAATAAGGAATTTAGAGAGAAGAGATGAAAAATGAGAGAAAAAAGTTCTCCTCAGGATGGGGGAGGGGAGAAACTTGGATGGGTGGGAGTTGAATGAGAAGCTCTAGAGCTGTGGGTAAAAAAGAATTGGGGAGAAGGAGGAGGGGCTACAAAAATGCCACTGGGGATTTTCTAAAAGATCCATGACCCCTCTTTACTTTTGAGATATTAAAGATTTCCTTTTTGAATGATTTTGGCTATTTGTTCCACTTTAATCATAGCATTTTAGACAGAACCACAGGATTTGGCAATGTAGAACCCTACATTACATAGATACATAATTGGAATGTGTTGTTGTAAAAGAGGTATTTACAAAGCCCTGTGAGGGTCAAGGGAAGAGAAGGTATTTCTCATGAATGGGTCAGAGGGAATGAAGCATTTGAACTGGGGCTTTTGTTGGAAGCATGGCTGTGACTTATTGCACGAATGATCTTAAAACTCTGGCCACTATAAAACCAACAGGCAACTAGAAGTGTTGGAGAGGATGTGGAGAAATTGGAGCACTTAATCACTGCTGGTGGAAATGTAAAATGGTATAGCTTCTGTGAAGGATGGTTTGGCAGTTCCTCAGGAAGCTAAGTATAGAGTTGCTTTACAATCTGGCAATCCCCACTACTTGGAATATACCCAGAAGATCTGAAAGCAGGGACTCAGACATCTGCACACTGATGTTCACAGTGGCATTATCCACAATTGCAAAAAGATGGAAACAACCCAAGTATTCATCAACTGATGAATGGAAAAACAAAATGTGGTATAAGCATATGATGGAATATTATTCAGTAGTAAGAAGGAATGAAGTCCTGAAGCATGGGACAACATGGATAAACCTTGAGGTCAATATGTTAAATGAAATAAGTCAGACACAAAAGGACAAATATTTTATGATATGCACTAATCATGATATGTAAACGCATAGATGTAAAATATAGAATATAGGTTACCAGGATATAGGATGAGGCTAAAGAATGGGGAGTGATTGTTAATACGTGCAGAATGTTTAACTAGGGTGAACTTAAATGTTTGGAAATGGACAGAGATGATAGCAGCAGGTTATTGTGAGACTAATTAACAGTAATGAATGGTGTGTAAGTAGGGTGGAAAGGGGAAGTGTAGCATCATCTATGTTACCAGAAGGAAAGTTAGATTTTATATTAGTCAGGTTCTCTAGAGAAACAAAACCTACAGGAGATATCTCTAAATATGAGATTTATAAAAATGTCTCACACAACCATGGGAATGCAAGAGTCCAAAATCTTTAGGGCAGGCTGCTAGGTTGGCAACTCTGATGAAGGGCCTAGATGAACTCAATAGGAGAGGCTGTCTGGCTGAAGAAAAATTGAGAATTCTCTCTTCTCCCTTAAAAGTTATCAATTTACTGGATCAAATCCAGCTGATTGCACTCTCTTGTTTGTGGAAGACATCCTTAGTTGATTGTGGATGTAATTAGCCACGGATGCAATCAACTGACTGATGATTTAATAAACCAGCCTTCTGGTTTTTCGACCAGCCAGAAAATATCCTTGAGTAATGGTTAGACAAGTACTTGCCTGACCAGACAACTACGAACCATCACCTGACCAAACTGACACCTGAACTTAACCATCACATATTTCTAAAATATAGAAATGTATAATACAGTGAATCTTGTGGTGGACAATGTTCATGATTAACTGTACAAATATAAAAAAGTTCTTTCAAGAACTAGAGCACATGTATGGCACTATTATAAGCAGTTAATAATGGAGGGGCATATGGGAAAATGTACCAATTGCAAACTATGGACTATAGTTAACAGTAACATTTTAACACTCTTTCTTCAACAGTAACAAAAGTACCACATCAACTCTATGGGTCAATAATATGGGGGAATATGAAGTATGGAAGGATTAGGGTTTTCATTTTACTTTTTTTCTGGAGTAATGAAAATGTTCTAAATTTGATCAGAAGGCTGTATGCCCAACCATGTGAAGATACCGTGAATCAATGGTTGTATACTTCTGATGGTTTCTGTGCTGTGTGAATAAATCTCAATAAAATTCCATTTAGAGAGGGCCATGGTGGCTCAGCAAGGAGTTCTCGCTTGCCATACCAGAGACCCAGGTTCGATTTCCGGTGCCTGCCCATGAAAAAAACAAATTCTATTTAAAAAGTCATATTTTTAAAAAGTTTAAAAAGATAACTTCAACTCTCTGAGCCTCAACTTTCTTATTCATAAATGAAGAATGATCAAAATCTATACCCTCCTTAAAGGCTTGACATTTAATTGAGATTTTGACTGCTGTCATGGTCAGGTTCATGTGTCAACTTTCCAAGTGGTGGTACCTGTTTGTCTGCTTGGCAAGTGCTGGCCTGTCTGTAGTGATGAGGACATTTCATAGAATTAAATCATGATCATGCCAGCTGTATCCACAGCTGATTACAGCTGATTACAGAGGCTCGCTCGCCGAAGCAGGAAGAGAGACTGTCTCCTCTGAATCCTCCTTAAAAGACTTCCAGTGATTAGATTAAATATCACTCATTGCAGAAGACACTCCCCTTGGCTGACCACAAATGGAATCAGCTGTGGATGCTGCTGATGCGATCATTAATTCTATGAAATGTCCTCATCGCAACAGACAGGCCAGCACTTGCCCAACCAGACAAACAGATACCACCACTTGGCCAAGATGACACATGAACCTGACCATGACATGGCTTCTCTCACTGACCTTAATTCTAGTGCCTCCCTCTTGTGAGGACACCTGTGATTACATTGGGCCCACCAGGATAATTCAGGATAATCTCCCCATCTCAATTTTCTTAATCACATCTGCAAAGTCCCTAACATATTCACAAGGTTTGGGAATTAAAACATAGACAGCTTTGGGGTGGTGGTGGTGGTTGTAGGGGTTGGCATTATTCAGTCAATCAAAGGTACCCAGCAGAGAAGGAGAAAGTAGTTCTGAGAAGGAGAAACTTGAAAATTGAGAGAGCTAATTGTAAATAGTGGCTAATTAATGAAGAGTTTGTCAGAAATACAATGGAGACAAAGATGAGATGATAGGACACATGTGTGATCTCAGTCCAAATGAACCCTAACAGGTAAAGAAGTAAGTTAATTTGACCAGCTCTGCCTTTTTCCTTTGTTTCCTCTCAATCCCCATTCTCACTACTATGTACATCTGTCCTTTTGCCCCTTCTCTCCTGTGCTAGTTTGAAAGTGTTGTGTACCCCAGAAAAGCCAGGTCTTTTAATCCTGATTCACTATTGTTAGGTGGAAACCTTTGTTTAGATTGCTTCCATGGCAATTGACCCACTAGATTGTGGGTGTGACCTTTTGATTAGATTACTACCATGGAGGTAGGTCACACCCAATTTTGGGTATGATTGTTTGATTAGATGGAGATGTGACTTCACCCATTCAAGGTGGGTCTTGATTAGTTTACTAGAGTTCTCTAAAAGGGGAAACATTGGAGTTACTTCAGAGCCGACAGAGATGCAGATATTTGGAGATGCTTGGAGTGCCAGCAGAGAGAACAGAGGCCTAGCCATGGGAGATGCAGAGCCCAGCAAATGACAAAGGTAGAAATTGAAGGGCTGCAGCTGCAAGCCCAGGAATGCCAAGAAACACTAAGTATCATTGATAACTGCCAGAAGATAGGAAGGAAGGAAGGATTCTCCTTTACAGGTTTTAAAGGGAGCATGACCCTGCTGGCATCTTGATTTCATACATCTAGTCTCCAAAATGGGAAGACAATAAATTTCTGTTGTTTTAAACCATCTAGTTAGTAGTTATTACAGTGGTCCTAAGAAACCAAGACAAATAGTGTAATATATTTGTTACAATTGAAGAATCCATAGTTTACATTGGCACTTACTTTTTGGGGGGCGAGGTGGTGCATAGTCTGGGAATTGAACCCAGGTCTCCTTCATGGAAGGCTAACATTCTTCCACTGAACCACCTATGCACCCTGGCAGTTACTTTTTGTATTATGGAGTTCTATGGGTTTTGACAAATGCATAATGTTATGTAGTCATAGAGAATAGTTTTGCTGACTAAAAATCCCATGTTCTCCACCTAATTCATCCTTCCACCCCTCCCCTTCCCTAACTCCTGCTAAAACTGACTATAGTTTTGTTTTTTCCTTGTATACAATATAGTTGGAATCATATAGTATGTAGCCTTATCAGACTGGCTTCTTTCACTTGGCAATATGTAAACAAGATTCTTCCATGTCTTTTCTTGGCTTGATAGCTCATTTCTTTGTTTTGCTGAACAGTAGTCCATTGTATGGATGTACCACAGTTTGTTTATCCAGCCACCTATTGAAGGACATTTTGGTTGTTTCCAATTTGGGGCAATTATGAATAAAGTTGTTATAATCATACATGTGCTGGTTTTTGCATGGACATGAGTTTTCATCTCATTTGGGTAAAGACCAGGGATCATGATTGCTGGACTGAATGGTAAGACTATGTTGAGTTTTGTCAGAAAGAGCCATACTGTCCCCCAAAATGGCTGTTCCATTTTGCATTCCCACCAGCAATGAATGAGAGTTTCTTTTGTTCCACAACCTTGCCAGCACTTGGTGTAGTTGATGTTTTGTATTTTAGCCATTAATAGTTGTGTAATGGCATCCCATTGTTGTTCTAATTAACAATTCCCTATGGATACATGATACTGAGCATCCTTTCACACTGAGATAAACTTTTGAGAAAATATCTGGCAAATCAAAAGTAATTTCCCTCTCTCTTCTTCATTCCTCTATATCTCCTGTCTTTTTGGTTTCTGCAAACCTTTCTTGAGCACCTCTGCTGTGCCTGTTGCTATTCTAGGCAATTTTATTTATATTGCCTCACTTTCTTGTCACAACACTGTAAAAAATATATATATTTTCTTTAAGATATCTTCACACTCCATACAGTCCCTGCAAAGTATAAAATTAATGGCTCACAATATCATCACAAAGTTGTGTATTCAGCATTGTACTAGTTTGCAAGCCGCCAGAATGTGATATACCAGAAATGGAATGGCCTTTAAAAGGGGGAATTTATTAAGTTGTTAGTTTACAGTTCTAATGCTGTGAAAATGTCCCAATTAAAGCAAGGCTATAAAAATGTCCAATCTAAGGCATCCAGGGAAAGATACCTTGGTTCAAGAAGGCTGATGATGTTCAGGGTTTCTTTCTCAGCTGGAAAGGCACATGGTGAGATCTGCTAGCCTTCTCTTCAACGATGTCCCCAGGGCTCTGTCCATACTGTTAGCTCTGTCAGTACTAGTTGCTCTTGTGGCTCTCAAGCTTTTCCCAAAGTGATTCCTTCTTTTTTTTTTTTTTTTTTTTTTTTACATGGGTAGGCACTGGGAATCGAACCTGGGTCCTCTGGCATGGCAGGCAAGCGTTCTTGCCTGCTGAGCCACCGTGGCCCACCTGAAAATGATTCCTTCTTAAAGAACTCCAGTAAGCAACCCCAGCTTGAATTGGTGGAGACACATCTCCATAGAAACCATCTAGTCAAAAGTTA
>PVIY010023901.1:0-38758 GCA_004026745.1 Myrmecophaga tridactyla | reverse complement strand
TCTCTTTTAACTGTTTTACATTTGAAGTCTAATTTGTTGGATATTAGTATAGCTACTCCTGCTCTTTTCTGGTTGTTATTTGCATGAAATATCTTTTCCCAACCTTTCACTTTCAACCTATGTTTATCTTTGGGTCTAAGATGTGTTTCCTGTAGACAGCATATAGAAGGATCCTGTTTTTTAATCCATTCTGCCAGTCATGTCTTTTGATAGGGGAGTTCAGTCCATTAACATTTAGTGTTATTATTGTACCGGTAGTACTTTCTTCTACCATTTTGCCTTTTGGATTTTTATATGTCATATCTAATTTTCCTTCTTTCTACATTCTTCTCCACACCTCTTTCTTTTGTGTTTTCGTATCTGTCTCTAGTGCTCCCTTTAGTATTTCTTGTAGAGCTGGTCTCTTGGTCACAAAGTCAGTGATTTTTTGTCTGAAAATGTTTTAATTTCTCCCTCATTTTTGAAGGACAATTTTGCTAGGTATAGAATTCTTGGTTGGCAGTTTTTCTCTTTTAGTAATTTAAATATATCATCCCACTGTCTTCTAGCCTCCATGGTTTCTGCTGAGAAATCTACGCTTAGTCTTATTGGGTTTCCCTTGTATGTGATGGATTGCTTTTCTCTTGCTGCTTTCAAGATCCTCTCATTCTCTTTGACCTCTGACATTGTGATTAGTAAGTGTTTTGGAGTACATCTATTTGGATCTATTCTCTTTGGGGTATGCTGCACTTCTTGGATCTGTAATTTTAAGTCTTTCATAAGAGTTGGGAAATTTTCAGTGATAATTTCCTCCATTAGTTTTTCTCCTCCTTTTCCCTTCTCTTCTCCTTCTGGGACACCCACAACACGTATATTTGTGTGCTTCATATTGTTCAATTCCCTGAGTCCCTGCTCATATTTTTCAACTTTTTTCCCTATCGTTTCTGTTTCTTGTCGGATTTCAGATGTTCCATCCTCCAGTTCACTAATCCTATCCTCTGCCTCTCAAAATCTACCATTGTAGGCTTCCATTGTTTTTTTCATCTCTTCTCCTGTGCCTTTCATTCCCATAAGTTCTGCAATTTGTTTTTTCAGACTTTCCATTTCTTCTTTTTGTTCATTTCTTGCCTTCTTCATATCCTCCCTCAGTTCATTGATTTGGTTTTTGATGAGGTTTTCCATGTCTTTTCGTATATTCTGAATTAATTGTTTCAGCTCTTGTATCTCATTTGAACTGTTGGTTTGTTCATTTGACTGGGCCATATCTTCAATTTTCCTAGTGTGATTTGTTATTTTTTGCTGGCGTCTAGGCATTTAATTACCTTAGTTTATTCTGGAGATTGCTTTCACTTCTCTTACCTAGGGTTTTCTTGTTGGATGAATTTGTTGTCTTTCTGTTTTTTGACATTCAGTTCAGTTTTTTCTGGACCTCTAGCTTAGGTTTTGTTTAACAGAGGAGAATTTTTCAGTACTTGTTTTCTTGTTTCTTGCCCTGCTTCTATGGTGCCTTTTTCCCCCACCCTTAGGAGGGTCTACGTAGGTATTATAGACCCCAGCCGGGTTTTCCCGGACTAAACTGGCCTCCTGTCAGGAGGAAAGAGTCACCTGTGTCAGTTTTCCCTGAGGGTGAGACCCAGCAGATTAAAAGACTCTCCTATGAAGTCTCTGGGCTCTGTTTTTCTTATCCTGCCCAGTATGTGGCGCTTGTCTGCCTGCAGGTCCCACCAGCATAAGATGATGCTGTACCTTTAACTTTGGCAGACTCTCCCGGCTGGGGGCGTGGTGGAGACGGAGGAGAGGAGGAGAGGTTGCAGGCCGGTTTTAATGGCTTCAAATTACCAAGTGCTGGTGTCTGAATTCCTTGAGGGAGGGATTCCACCTGATTTAGGCTTTACCTCTCCCCTGGGGAAGACACAGGCTCGAGACAAGCCCTGAAAGGAGCTTGTTTCTGCCTGTGCCTGCGGCAGTTACAGCCTGAGAAGTCCTGCTGCTGAATCCAGAGGCAGTCAAGCCTTTGTAGAAACACAGCCACAAAAACCTCTCTGTTTCTTTTCTTTTTTTCTTTTTCCTTTAGCCCAATGAGCAACCTCTACTTTGACCAGGTTCACCTGAGCTGTGGGCCTATTTTTAGTAGTCAGAATTTGTTAATTAATGCCACATTTGGTGTTTGTTTGGACTCAGCCCCTGTTGCTGTTAAACTCTCTTTCCTTTCCCTTCTGGGAAGCAGCCTGTGGGGTGGGGGTGGGGCGCTGGCCACGGCAGTGTGGGGAACTCATGGTTCTGGGGATACTCACAGCCGGTCCAACTGGTCTAGACTGGGGTATGCTGTGTGTCCAGTCACTGATGTGGCTCAGGAGCTATTCTATACTGTTTCTGGTTGTTTAGTAGTTTGTTCTGGAGGACGAACTAAAACGCGCACATTGCTAAGCCGCCATCTTGGCCACACACCCCCAAAGATGAAAATTTTGAAGGATACTGTTAATATGAATCTGTTGTGCTTTTTAATTAAAGGTAAATTTAAATATTTCATGTTCATTAATTGTTAATAACCTAAACAAAAGAGTTGATACAAGAAATCAAACAAAAATAATTATTTTAATTATTTTATTTTTCTAATTTATAGTTGAAGTCATTTAGTCATTTAGTAAAGCCTAAAATTTGGCATTATGGGGCTAATTTAGTTTTTCCCTACCTCCTTGTTTTATAGCCCAAGAAAAAATATTTTCTGTTTCATTTCTCACATAACCTTTTTTTAAAATATATGTATATTTTATTTTTTGCATGTCCAGGTACTGGGTGTCGATCCTGGGTCTGTGGTATGACAGGCAAGAAATTTGCCACTGAGCCACTGTCACACTGCCCTCACATAACTTTTTAAGTTAGAAAACAATCTTCCTTCCTGTAATTGTGGAAGAAGCTGCTATTGTTTGTTACACATGCTTGAGAAATCTTATGTGACTCTAAATGCTTAAGGTAACTTCTACCAGTTTATTGTAAAAGGTTTTTAAAAAATTTATCTGAAAGTATATTTATTGTAGTACTTGATTTTAGAAGAGTTAGAAGTTGCCTGCCCCTGTATTATAAAGCATTAAAAAGTTTGACTGGAAAATGAGTTAGGGTTAATGTTTATCCTATGGAAATTGATTTATGCAACTTTTTCTTTAAAAGAATAAAAGAAATTTTTTCACATAGGAGTTTTTTTTAAACAAGCATTTAATAAAATGTCAGCCTAGTTTTTTTTTTTTTAATATGATGTTACTTATTCCTTCCTGGCTCTCAGGTAGACTGAACTGCCTTCAATGACCAGGCCTGAACCAGCTTAGCCTCTGTTCTGAAGGGATAATTGGTCCTCAGTGGGCAAAACTGTAGTTTGTCCCTCGCTGCGCCCGCCCCCCACTCTCCCCATGGTTCATGCAGAGTTCAACACATTTAGGTTGTAGACTGTTCTATTTTCCATCTTTATTATCTTCTCAACAGTTTAAAACTGGAGTTTAAAAATGTATCCTAAGAGTTTTAAAAGTTAATGTTCATTTATTATTGTAATGTGTTTTAAAGTATGTATGTACAATCTATAGATAAACAATGGCATATTTTGTGATATAGTACTTAATGTTATATACAGACAGTCCTCACTTTGCCACAGTAGTATGGACCATAAAAATGTTTAAAATCTTATTTTTTGTAAACAAACAAACTAATCACTACCCTACCTCAGGACTTATCAAGCTACAGTGATTAAGACAGTATGGTATTGGTGAAAGAATAAACAAATAGATCAATAAAACAGAATAAAGAGCCCAGAAATAGTCACATAAACCCAATCAGCTGATCTTTGACAGAGTAGTAAGAGCATTTCAATAAAGAATAAATAGTCTTTTTCAACAAGTGGTTTTGTAACAACTAGACATCTACATGCAAAAAAATGAATCTAGACACAGGCTTTACTTCTTTTACAAAAATCAACTCAAAATGAATCGTGGACCTAAATGTAAAATACAAAACGGTTAGAAAATTGCATCAGAGAAACTCTAGGTGACCTTGCAGTTGTCTATAGCTTCATAGAATCATCTCCAAGAGCACAACCATGAAAAAAAATTCACACATTGGACTTAATTAAAATTAGAAACTTCTGCCTGTGAAGGACTTTGTTAACAGAATGAAAGACAAGCCAGAGACTGAGAAAATATTTGTAAAGCACATACCATATAAGGATTTGTATCCAAAATATTCAAGGAAATCTTAAATCTCAGTAATAAGCAACCAACCAACCCAATTTAAGAATGGGCAAAAGAACTGAACAGATGCTTGTCAAAGAAGTTAGACAGATGGCAGATAAGTATGTGAAAAGTTATTCAACATCATATGTCATAGGGAATTGCTACTTAAAGCAGTGATGAGAAACCATTATTCCTGTTAGGATTTCTAAAATTTGGAACAAAACAAAACAAAACAGTGACACTGCCAAATGCTGGTGAGGATGTAGAACAAGAGGAACTCCCATTCATTGCTGGTGAAAATTCACACTGGTACAGCCACTTTAGAAGCCCTTTTGGCAGTGTCTTAACAAAGGTAAACATAAGCTTACCATATGACCCAGCATTCACATTCCTAGGTATTTACCCAAAAGAGTTTTGAAAACTTAGGTCTACACAAAAACCTGCATGCAAATGTTTCTAGCAGCTTTATTTGCAGTTGCCCAAAGTTAGAAGCCTAGTTAGTTATAGGTGAAAAAATAAACTGTGGCACCCCCATTCAGTGAAATATTATTCAGAAATAAAAAAAAAATGAGCATTCACACCAGGAAAAAAACATGGAGGAGGCATATATATATATATGTATATATATTGCTTAAGTGAGAGAAGCCTGTCTGAAAAGACTATATACTGTATGATTCCATTGTGAAAAAGGCAAAACTATAGAGACAGTAAAATGATCAGTGGTTGCTACAGGTTGCGGTTGTATGAGAGAGATGGAGGAACGAGTGAAATAGATAGAGCTCCAGACATTTTTAGAGCAGTGAAACTATTCTGTATGGTACTGTAATGGTGGATACATGATATATGGCATTTGTCAAAATCCATAGAACTGTACAATAAAAAGTAAGCCCTAATGTAAACTATGGACTACAGTTAATAATGCATCAGTGTTGGTTCATCAGTTGGAACAAATGTACCATACCAATGGAAGATGGTTGTAATAGAGGAAACTGTGTATATGGAGGGTTGGAGGGAATATGGGAAAACTCTCTACTTTCTGTGCACTTTTTCTGTAAACTAAAACTGCTCCAAAAATAAGGTTTAAAATAATAATTACTGACCAGGAATAAAAAACAACTTATCAAGGGTAGTTTGAACAGTGCTCGAATAGTGAACATGCTGTCTAGGGCTTTGGTGAATTGTCATCCTCTAAGTTTGGATCTACTTCTAACATTTTATTTCATCCTTAGAGCTTTCTTTGTAGTGAAATATCTGAGGGTTGCTTTAATGTGAAGTTTTTTACCTGAGTCACTTCTTCAGAGCCATCTTTGTCTTTTTCGTCACAACTACTTTCTTCAGATAACATCACCCTTGCTGGATCCACATGACCAGCTATCTGGTCTCCTGAATGGTGGCAAACTCACCATTCCCACCATCAGCTATTTCTTCTATAACTGTTTACATTCGACTTGAATTTTACATCCAGCACTGTCACTCCCAGTTTCTTTACTGCACTTGGACTTTCTTGGCCTATTTCCTTTTTCAGTTACCCATTTTTATAAAATGTCTCATGGGTTTACCACTGGGAAACAAGGAGGCAACACAACCAGATGCTCTCCTGTGTGTGAATTGAATGACAGGTACATAGTGACCAGTCCCAGACAGACTTTGAAGAAGGGACATGGTTTGCACTCTGTTTACACAGTGGATTTGTGGACAAAAGAGCTAGCAGTGAAGTTTGTACTTTATGCACTTACGGTTAGTACGCTCTGAGAACTGAAATTCAGCATGTGTGAACGTGCTTAGATGTTTCTTGGTGATGACATTTCCCACATTTTACAACAGCTGGAAGATTAAATTTAAAATGTTTATATATTGTAATAATAACTTTTAAAATATATTTTATTTCAATCTCTTGTTACTTTTTTCCCCAAAATGTGTGTGTTTGTTTAGGTATGGAATATGTGGTGTCTCTCTGTATCTGTAGCTCTAAAGAACTTTGAATCAGAATTTGGCTTAAGTCTTGAAGATGATTGTATAATGACAATAGCTTTCGCAGTATGACTGTGATTGTGAAAACCTTGTGTCTGATGCTCCTTTTGTCTACAGTATGGACAGATGATTAAAAATAATAGGGGGAACAGCTGTTCAAAAAACCTTTTAGATAACAAAGGCACATTTTATTGTTATTTATATAAATCGAGTATTTATTGTGCTAGATGTGGGGGATACAGAGAGTTCTAGTCTTCATACTCAAGGATGTATACATACAAATATAAAAATGGCTTTCCAAATTAGTACTGACTTGGAATTTTGTAAACAGTTATCCTCCAAATATTAAATACTGATAAGTACAATTAAAAAAAAATAGAATTTCGCTTAGGAACCCAGAAGTTAGGCTTAGCTTATTTTTTAGATCAAATGAAAGACTCTTTTAATGCAAAATCATACTCTGTTTCTCCCTTTAGATTGACATAGAAATCAATGGTGATGCAGTCGATCTTCACATGAAATTAGGTGACAATGGCGAAGCTTTCTTCGTGGAGGAGACTGAAGAGGAATATGTAAGTTCTGATGGGTCATATCCATTTAACATATTTTGTGTTTGACTGGCAGGTCATCACCCCAAACAGAAATGTTCTGTAGTTTTCATGGCTGGTGTTCTAGTTTGCTGGCTGCCAAAATGCAATATACCAGAAACAGAATGGCTTTTAAAAAGGGAAATTTATTAAGTTACAAGTTTACAGTTTTGAGGCCATGAAAATGTCACATTAAAGCAAGTCTATAAAAATGTCCAAATTAAGGCACCCATAAGAGGTTACCTTTGCTCAGTAAAGGCCAGTGAAGTTCTGGGTTTCTCTCTGAGCTTGAAAGGCACATGGCCAAGTTTGCTAGCTTTTTCTCCTGGCTTCTTATTTCATGAAGCTCCACCAGGGGTGTTTTCCCTCTTCATCTCCAGAGGTCTCTGGATGCATGGACTCTAAAGCTTTTCCTAAATTAATACCTCTTAAAGGGCCTTCAGTAAGCCACCCCACCTTGAATGAGTGGGAACACATCTCCATGGAAACCATCTAATCAGACATTACCACCCACAGTTGGGTGGGTCACATCTCCACACTCAACTCCTGTGTATGTACTCATTAGAATGGTGGTAAACTGTTCTTGATTTAATGTAGATCTTCTTTTTCCACAAAGAATAAAATGTTGGATGGCAGAAATAAGCTTCAAATTATTAAAGAAACAGGGTGATCTTTTTTGGTTTTGAACATGAATTGCCAGTTTGATGTTATAAATTCATAAAGAAAAAATTTACCAAAAAACAAATAATAGTAAGAATGAAATCGTGCTTATTATTTTTTAGTTTAGAGAGAAGCCTGCAACTTAGTTACCAGTATGAAAGGCAGCAGTGAAACAGTGTAATTTACGGAGGGACACTTTATCAGACCAGTGATTGTCCTAGTACCTTATCTACCTGTTTGCATGTATTTGACCTAAACAAAATTTTCACTCAGTAATCGAAGCAAAGGGCAGAATGAAATATAATAAATGATAGTTGTCCCACAGATGAAGCATCCTTGATGTTTCTTAAAATCATGCACAATCCATAATACTGACAGAAAATTTATATTTATCAACAAATAATGTTCAGTGAGAAGACTGGGTTCTTTTTGTAAATTACTTCAAATACAATGGCTAGTCAGGCATTCCACCGTGGATTCCCCAGGCTCTGTCCAGGTGGCCTACTGGAGCAGAGGGCTCTGCCTCTTGTCATGCAGCCCCTTTCTACAACATTGGAGATGAAGCTGGGCCTTGAGCCTACACGTACATATTCCCACAGCTTCTCAGAATCCTAGTTCTCAGTGGTCTCTTCTGATGATTCCTTTAACAAGTAGGCTTAGTCTCTCTAGCCGCCTATATTCTGGAGCAGCTAGAAGGAAAAATATGAAAGAATTGTATGGTACCCCATGATAGACTCTGGGATCTGTTCTGTAACTACTTGTTGAAGAGTGTTTTGAAAGCTACTGCTTTTTTATTTCTTTGCTTTGTGTATATGTTACACTATACAATAAGAAAAGTTAAAAAAAAAAAAAAAGTAGGCTTAGCAAGATCAACTGGGAGAGGGTCAACTTTCCAGCCTCTTTTTTTTTCCTTTTCCATGAGTTACCAAACTGACCAGATTTCCTCTAGTGTAATGTGCTTCTCTTTAAAATAAAAGCATTTGCTAATTCATCCAACAAACATTTGAGTTACTACTCTATACTACATGCTGTGACTAAAACATTGTCCCTACTCTTCAGGAACTTAGAGAGCTATAAAAATTACCAAAAGAAACTATCTGGCTTCCTTTCATTGACTTTTTTTGTTCTCAAACTTTTCTCCTTTAACCATATGTCATCAGCAGCCCTTTCAGATGAATAGTTCTAGATCTAAGTCCATCCTTTTTTTTTTTTTTTTTTTTTTTAAACTTTTTATTAATTAAAAAACTTAACAAAAGAACATTAATATATCCTTCTAAGTCCATCCTTTTAATAGCTACACAATATTCCGTAGTATGGATAAATGACAGTATTTAACTATCCTCATACAGATAAACATTAGGGTTATTTTCATTTTGGGCCCCTACAAACAATGCTATGATAACCATCCTTATTCATATTTCTTGATATTTCCTATGTTCTTGTGCTCCCCCCCACCCCCACTATAGGAAGGTTGCTAAGTATTTTGCTTTTAATAATTTGTAGGTAACCAGAGGCATTTTTAGGACATTAAGTTTCCTTAGTTCCTGTTATTCAAACTTCGAGTCTCTAATGACATTATAGACAGTAGAATGTGATTCCAATTCCTAACTACCATTATTCTAGAGAAATCTTACATGATATTTGATATCGTAGAAGTTTACTTAAACATATGTCCATGCTGAGCCATAAACTTTTAATTCGGAAGAAATTCCTAGAAATAGGGAACATCACCAGAGACAAAACAGCTTCCAAGAATTACAAGTAAACTATGTTTATGACAAAGGCCATTTATTTGAAAGGCCCTAGAAGTCGGAGCTTCAGACCCTCATTCAGGTCCTCAGGGACATGCAAAACAGTATCTTCATCATCACAGTTTCTCTCTAAATGTGCATTGCTAGTGCACACAAAACAAATTTCACCTGCAGGGTAACATGTTTACCAAAGTCAAGTTCCAGAGCTTAATGAAAAACAAATATGGGGGGATGCAAAGGTAGTTCAGTGGTAGAATTCTCGCCTGCCATGCGGACGGGTTCAATTCCCAGCTCATGCCTTTAAAAAAAACAAAAAAACCCACATTTGTACAATTATGGAAACCCACATATTTTCAGAACTGTTATGTAAAAACTTGAGGGTGTACAACGGTGGCTCAGTGGCAGAATTCTTGCCTGGCATGCCAGAGACCTGGGTTCAATTCCAGATCCTGCCCATGCCAAAAAAAAAAAAAGCAAGAAAGAAACTTGAGTAGTCTAAATTGTATCAGGTTAATATATATCTCTATAAATAACCTTCTCTTTTCCCCCATGATACAAAGGAATGAATCAAATGACTAAATTTAATTTAGATGTAACACCTAGATTTAATCATTTATTTGGTATTAAATTAGGGGGTTAATTATTTCTAAATACTGGGCCATCTTTGTTACTTTAGAGTTCCTCAACAAATATTTTAAATATTTTATAGCTTAAAAATTCACTAATTTCACTTGTTCCAGGATATTGTTGCTATTAGAACTGCCTACCTCCACCTTCAGTTAATTTTGGCAAAACATAAGCATTAACCATTCTAAATTTTAACTTAGTTCCTCACCTGACCTACTTTTTTTTGCTGTCTTTTGTCTTATATAGTCTGTGTTCTTAATTTCTGCATTCTTCTTTATCCTGTTTATTGTTGTTTGTAAGTTCTTCACAGAGTCCTTTGTAAAACCTCGTGTGAATGCTGCTGCTATGTGAACTTCTCTTTACAGAGAAGTTAATTGGCTCCACTTGAACTAAAGCTGTTGTGTTCCATGGTGACTTAGCATAGCAGTTCCTCCAAATTGATTCTGTTACATGTACTGAAATGAGCTAACACTTAGCCATGTGTAACAGAGTAAAGGCATTTTTGGGGGTGAATGTGGAATGGCTTAGTTGACTGTGTCTTTATCCTTTGGGAATAATTTTTCTGTCACTGTGAAAACTTAAATTCAGAGAATGAATTACTGTTTTTATTTGCTGTTCAGTTTGTCATGATCACCTTTTCTTTCTCCACGTTCTCTTTTAGGAAAAACTTCCCGCTTACCTTGCCACCTCACCAATTCCTACTGAAGATCAGTTTTTTAAGGAAATTGATATACCTTTGAAATCAGGTGGAAATGGGCCATCTCAGAGTTCAGACATCTCACACATCTTAGAAACGGAGACAGTTTTCACTCCAGGCTCTGTGAAAAAGAAAAAACGAAGGAGAAAGAAATGTAAACAAGACAGTAAGAAGGAAGATCAAGCCACTTCTCCTACTGCAGAAGATGCCTTTGATGTGGATTTAAGCTCTGATGATGAAAAGGGAGCAAGGTAGAAAACTCAGTCTGGAAAGGGTCTTTCTATGCGCTTACCAGGCAGGCCACTTGGGCTATTGGCACACTGAGGGGAAGTAAGAAGCTGCTGTTTTCTTTTATGGATATATAATGTGAAATTTGGACCTACTTCCTCCATTTGATAGTTTAGTTTGGCATTTTCTTTTCTCCTTCCTGCAACTCTGAAAAATTTGCCATCAGACATCCTTCCGTGGTACTAAAATACTATTCGTAGCAGACTAGCGATATATCTTTCTTCATCCTGCAAGTTTCCAGAAGCCAAGTAAGCCAATGCAGTAGGTCTGATTTTGCAGCTGGCGCATGGTGAGCAGGGACATGTGTGCAGTAGTTGAGTTGCTGGTCCACCTGTATGTTTTCACTGCAGCTGCTGAAAGTAGAGTTGTGCCCTGCTTCCCGGGAAAATTAGGTTCTAGAAAAGAGAGAAAATAATATACATCTCTCTCATGTGTATATATATATATATGTATAATACTTGGTAACAGATACCAAGTGTAAACATTACCTTGATCTAGTATTTTTTATTTGCCAAGCTTTTACGTGGTCAAACCAGGGGGCAGAAATTAGTGAATAACATAGCGTATTAATCCCTTTTTGAAAAAACTATTAACTCAGTTTCTAAAAATTTTTAATCTTGATTGTAAATCTAAAATGAAATATTACATTTGGTAGTAATTTTTAATATATTGAATTATTTTCTACCCATCTTCTTTTGATTTTCATCAGCTGTCTTATTGGGGGTATCCCTTCTCATGCTTCCCACACTAATTTAATTTTAGTTCTAATAGAGTGCAAAATTTCTCTGTTGGAATTAAACAAAAGATGGAGGCAACAGTATAAAAGTGCTTTCGACTGTACTGATCAGTGTAAACTATATGATACAATTGAAAAATCTTGAGTAAATCAAAATTTAAATAATAGTTTTTTGTCACTGTGAAAATAACTACCTGGGAAGAGCTTAAATACAAGTGTTCTTTTTATTATAGAGTTACTTTTATATCATTGATTACCAAATGATTTTAACCTAATAAAAAAAGTATGGCCATTCTTAAAAAGAGATGTTTTTCTTCCTGTTTTCAGTCTCCTAAGAGTTATTTATCCTAACTTTCCTTAGGAGAATAAACTGGGAGAATTTTTTAGATCCTCCATTGCTTGATTTCAAGGCTAAGAACATTATAAACAATTTACTTACAAGTTTTGTTTTCTTATAGAATATATATAGCTGGGCAAGAAATGTGTTCTTTTAAGAAAAATTTGCAATTCACACACATCTAAATCTTATTTGAATCAGCATTGCAGTGCTCCCTTAAGTACCTTAGTTCCTGAAAATATTTTGCTGACTAAAATTCAAGATCTACCAAAAAGGACACTGTAGTAACACTTTTGCCTCCAAAGTAGATTACTTTTTGTTGACATATGTCTTTTGTTAACGTGATATAGTGAAGTTTAGAGCTCCTGGGCAACCTGTGGCTTTAAGTTGGAAAATGAAAACATTGCTAAAACATATATAAACTCCCCTCATGAATGCATGAGACTCATTACTTACTTTAAAGGAACTGTGTGAATGTTGTAAGTACTTTTCCAGATTGTGCACAGTGCTGCATCAGCCAGGTCTGTTGGTTAGTGCACTAATTTGGTTGGTATCTTATCTTTTTGAGCCAGACCTTGCTTGCATGGTAAGTAGACCATGTCAGCACACGTCAACTAGGGCCTGTAATGATTTTCAGGAGCTTTGGTGGTTTGCTTTTTCTTTAGGTCACCAGGGAATATAGATGCTGCCACTTGGAAGAACTGCACACCCCCACCCCCCACCCCCAGATCTCCTTTAGGGTAGAATCTGTTTAAGTATGCAACCAACAGAAATTAGGACTTTTAAAAAAAAAGACAAAATTTAAACAGTTGTGAGGGCTCAGGTTATATACTGGAAGAGGTGATATAAAAAGTAGACATCTGGGACCTTTGTAATTCTGATTATGGAACAGTAGCTTCTTGATTGATCAAGGGTCTTCATTTCTTTTATTTTTTTTTATATTTTTATTACAAGCAGTAAACAAATATACAAACATTCTTTACATGGTCACAATCAGTGGCTTATAATATCATCACATAGTTGTGTGTTCATCACTATGAACATTTTTTTGACCATTTGCATCTCTCCAGCAAGAGAAAGGAAAAAAACCTCATATATGTCATACCTCTTACTGCTCCCTTTCATTGACCACTAGTATTTTGATCTACTAAATTTATTTTAACCTTTGTTCCCCCTATTGTTTATTTCTTATCCATATTTTATACTCATCGGTCTATACTGTAGATAAAAGGAGCATCAGACACAAGGTTTCACAATCACACCATCACACTGCAAAAGCTATTATCATTATATAATCATCTTCAAGAAACATGGCTACTGGAACACAGCTCTACAGTTTCAGGTACCTCTAGCCTCTCTAATACACCATAAACTAAAAAGGGGATATTTATATAATGTATAAGGATAACCTCCCGACTCTGTTTGGAATCTCTCAGCCACTAACACTTTATTTTGTCTCATTTCTCTCTTCCCCCTTTTGGTTGAGAAGGTTTTCTCAATTCCTTGATATTGAGTCCCAGCTCATTCTAGGATTTCTGTCCCACGTTGCCAGGGAGTTTTTACACCCCTGGGAGTCATGTCCCATGTAGAGAAGGGGAGGGCAGTGAGTTCATTTGCCATGGCTGAGAGAGAGAGGCACAAAAGGAGGTCCTCTGGGGGTGACTCTTAGGCCTAATTTTAAGTAGGCTTAGCCTATCCTTTGTGGGAATAAGTTTCATAGGAACAAACCTCAAGATGGAGGGCTCGCTTGATTTGGTTGTCCCCACTGCTTGTGAGAATATCAGGAATTCTCTAAATGGGGAAGGTGAATTTATCTCCCTTTCTCCCCATTACCCAAAGGGGACTTTGCAAATACTTCTTTATTCACTGTTCAAATCACTCTGGGATTTATTGGGGCATCACTCTGGTCAAACCTATAAAATCTCATGAAGGGCCTTCATTTCTTAATCTATACAGTAAGAGTATTGAATTACCTACATTGAATTACCCTTCCAGTTTAACATCTAGATTCTAAAATATAATTGGGGAAAAGATGTTTAGGGTCAGAAGTATTAGCAGCATGTTAAAGAGAGAAAAAGACTAGGAAATGAGTTGCTTTGGCAGTTGTAAGATCCAAGGGTTATGTGGAACCAGAGAATTTGCACTTTCCAGATGTCTTACTCTCTAGCACTACCACTTGGGAAAGAAATTCATTTTCTAGAGAAGATGCCTAAAATCAGTTAAATGGGATACTAATGACACTTTAGTTTTAAAAAATCTTATTAGTAGAATTTAGATTCATTGAAGCTTCTTGAAAGAGTCAAGTCAATGAGGGAATGGCTCTTTAAATCAGGTTGTTGTTGCATAAGTCGAAGAAACTCATTTGTGGAAATTTGAAAGCTTTTTAAACTCCACAAACTTGTTGAAACTGCACCAAGCAAGTCTCTCTGCTTTCTAAAAACAGGTGTCCTCTCAGCACAATTGGACTTTTGATCTGAATATAGCATGGAAGCCAAGTTTGTCCTTCAAGGACGTATGGGTGTGTGTGTGTGTGTGTGTTAAAAACATTGTACCTAGGCATAATTAGCCTTTTGAAAGGAAAGGACTTTTCAAATTGCATGGTGCTCTATTACAGCCTTTAGCGGAAATACACAAAACACACCATTGATGAAAATATTTAAAATACCCAGCAATAGCAAAAATGGAGAAGAATCAAGAGCACATCATCAGAAAAGTCTCAACCTTTAATCCGCCAGAGCAGACTTGTTGAAAAAGCAGTGTCTGGGAGCTAAGTCTAAGAAACCTGAGACTTTTCACAGACAGTGCCCCACCCCTCCCCATGGACTTCTGTGGTTAGCAAGAGATTCAGAGTGACATGGCTGTTACAGCCTTCTCTCTACCTTTCCTCCCTTTTATTTCTGACCGAGTAGACAGAACTTCACAGTGCTCCTTTCAGTCTTGTTAGGGAATATCGGTTATGGGAAATGTCCTGTATCCAAATGCAAACTGAGATCATCAGCTGTACTGAAATGTATCAGTTTATACTGTCCTCTAAGGTTGGGGATAAATAAATTGTTAACAGAGTTGGTGATTCTTGATTATGGTAGTTGACAACCCATCTATCTCTTAAATGCCCCCAGTTAAGCAAATTAAAAGTCATTTAATATCTGTAACTTGAATAATTTATGGATATAATATCCTACATGAATAATTCAGGCTATTTTAGTTTTCTCTTGACTTTTCTCTACTTGATAAAAAGTGAGGTTAATTTGCATACAGTAATATTCAGGGATCTTAATTGTGCAGTTTAATGAATTTTGACAGTTGCATGCATCCGTGTAACCTCTTTTGAATCAGAAAAATACTGATTTACAAAGTCATGCAGAATTTGAAGATATCTAATGTTGAGGTGCATTTGTGGAAGCTGAATAGCTCTATGAACACTTAGTAGGAACTTCAGCTACTATAACTCCTACCCCCAAGACCCTACTAAGTAAAGTTGCATTGTCATGGTCTGCTTAGCTGGTCCCCTCTTCTAGGCCATATGTGCCATTTTAAAAAGTGCTGAAATGGATTTTAGAAGTCCTGTTTAATAAAGGAATCTCAGGATTGAACGGAACCTCAACATCAGAAACCTTTGCCATCACTTTAATGGGCCTAGACTAATGGGCTCTGTTTTTATCCAGATATGCCCAGACCATTCTGTGTCTTCCCGAGGTTGTAAATTTTTAATGCTGCCTGATCTCTGTCTTACAGTATTTTACTAAATCCAGTTTGCCTTGCTGAATTCTTCTTTACATTACTTTTATACTGTAGTGAAATATGTTCCAAAAACCAAATATTTGTAATATAAACATTTCTTTTGCTTTCACTTTGTTCTTTCAAACCACTTTGACCTGTATGTATAGAAATTGGTCAAGCCATATGTCCTTTCAAATTTGATGAGTAAAGAACTATTCAGAAGGATTTCATTTTCCCCTTCTTTCCTTTCCCTTACCATATGATTTTACTTTCTTAAGAAATAGGGTATTTTTTACCTAGATACCTGCCTTCCTCAAGTGTGTGTTTTTTTCTCCCCTTGAGTGAAGTTGTTTGTCAAAGTGATAATCCCTCTGAGACAAAAATGATTAGGATTAAGAAACTTCAAATTGAGAGATGCAGCTGGGTGGGAAATCAATGTGTCAGAGCTAGGGATAAAGCAGACTATGTACAATTATGATATAAAGGAAAAAATAATATTGAAAGTTAATAAACTGGTTGCTATTGATTTTTAATCCAGCTAATTATAATAGTGATACTCCTATTTTATGGTTAAAACTGTCCTATTGAGCACCAAATTTTTTATAAAAAAATCTCTTAAACTTGTATGCTGTAGTGCTTTGCACTTTTCAGCATTTTTCTCTATTTCAGAGCACTCAACATGATATATCCACATAAATCTCACATCAATTCTGAAATAGGCAGGATAAGTGATAAATTTCCAACTAAAGATGAAAAACTGGGGCTTGCAGGTTTCTGATGGTTATTTTCAAGGTTGTATAGGAGTTGGTCAAATAAAAAAAGGATAAATTAATTAAAACCTTATTATTTAGCCTACTACTGTTCTGAAGGTCTATATATGAACTTTAAAGCATTTATCGTATTTTTATATTCCTCACATCTCCACATCACATAGAATTTGTTAAAGAGAAAGTCCTCAGATAATCCCTAGGCAAAAAAAAAAAAAAAAGTCCCAGGTTTTTAAGAGTTTAGAGTGATTTTGAAATTTTGAGTCGTAGCTCGTATCTTCAGCTGATGTCCTGATAAAAATTGTCTGTAATATGGGGGAGTGGAGTGGCAATGACGAGGGCTGCCCACACAGCCTTGGTCTGAACCTAACCACTCACCAGCTTCTCTGATTTTGGGTAACTTATTTACCTTCTTTTGATTCTTGATTTCCTCATATCTAAAATAAGGTATTACTACCTCATATTTGTAAGAGTTGATTGAAATATACTTTGTCTTTGTTTTCTTCTCCCAGTCTTTACCTCAGCTTTTCCCACGGGATGTAAATACAAATTTTAAGCCACGTCTTGCTTTTTGTCCTTCCTCCTTTTATGTTTAAATTGTGATTAGAGTAGCAGATGGTAGGTGGCATCAGGTTTTCCTTTTAAGAGGGTGAGTTATTAATCAGGCCTTCATTTGTCTCATTTATATGATATATCAATAGATTTGAGAGATGGATATTTTAAGATTGACATAAATGGCATTGTTCCTGCCTTTGGTTTTTCCTTTCATAGAGGATCTTCAAATGCTTCATTAAAGGAAGAAGACTCCAAGGAGCCTTTGAGCTTCCATTCTGGGGATCACTACCCCTTATCCGATGGAGATTGGTCCCCTTTGGACAAGTAAGTAGTTTTGAAATTTCTCAGTTTCTTAAAGGAAAAAGGAAGAAGGGGTATATTAAAATATATTCTAAATGTCTATTTTTGGTATGGATACGAACCTTTCTCTCAATAATTAAATTGTTCCTAAATTTTATCTGACTTGAATGACTTATGCTGGCCAGTGTAGTTCTGGTAATTAGCATAGAATTTGATCACCAACAGTTCTTAAATTCCCATCTTTTATTGTCAACTATTGACTGTAAGTATGGATAATATAGTGAATAAGATATACGGTGACACTTTTTCCAGTTTCTGTCACATATCAGTTATATTAATTTAACCCATCTTTTCAGGCATTTTCTTTCCTACCATATTATCTTCCTCCTTGATTTCATGTGAGAAACAAACATATCAACTGGCAAGTCCTTAAACATGAGTTGGCATTGTTTTTATTTTTAGAAAACTCAAGCAAAAGAAACAGTTGACGTTCCCTTTAGTTGGGTCTTTATAGCTACAGGATGAAGTTGATATATTCAGATTATATATTGTTATTAATCGGTCATGCCCTTGATTTTGCAGCACCTATTCCCAGGCAGTGTGTCCTAAGAGTGATTCAGAGCTGGAGGTGAAACCTGCCGAGAGCCTGCTCAGATCCGAATCTCACATGGAGTGGACGTGGGGCGGGTTCCCAGAGTCCACTAAGGTAGCAGGATGTGCCTGCAGAATGTGTCAAATTAAAAACTTGTGAATAGTCCCACCATCCATAAGGGGGCAGTTTCTGACTAAGCCAACATGAATATAAATCCAAAGTTAACATTATGCTTAACATTACACAGAAGGAATCCAGCATTATTTTGTGTGTTTCCTTTTAGTATGTGATAACATTGACTGTTAATAGAAACTTTTAAAGATGCCTAAAGAAAGCTAAAATTTCTATTTAAAATTTTAAACAGGAAATTGATTATGAGAGATTTTTGCTGTCTCATAATGAAAGCAGAAAGAGATACATTCTCCAGGAAGAAAATATTTAGACCCTCTATTTAGTTTTTAAATATATGATTTTGCTTATATATGTGATTAAATTTAAGCCCTCCCACTTTAATTCCGTTTTAACAGAGCCTTGAGGTGAAGCTTCACCTTTGTTCAAGCAGGGCTAAATTTTAGTTTCCCATTTATAGTTTACCCCTTTTTAAAGTGTGTAAAGATTGTCACAATTTCAGGCAGGCAACAGTGACTCAGTGGCAGAGTTCTAACCTGCCATGCGGGCGACCTGGGTATGATTCCTGGTGCCTGCCCATGCAAAAAAAAAAAAAAAGACACAATTTCTCATAGTCTTCTCCAGTGTTTAACTCTTCATAGTAGAATAGTTATAAATATAACGATAACTGAGCTCTGACTCTGATATTTTATTAGTATCTTGATTCTGAACAAAATGCAGTTATTAGTTTTTCTCACTTTTAATTATGAAATATTTCACACATACAAATATGGTGGTTGAATGTATAAGTTTCAAATAATAAAAAGAACATATTTAGCCGCATCTACTTTATTAAATAGATTACTGCAAATACCTTTGAAATTATCCTTTTACTTAAAAAAAAAAGTGTAATTCAACTTACAGGTCAGCAAGAGAGAGCGGCCTGACCATCATCACAGGACAGCTATGATTACACCATCAGAAAGTACCCATTTTCGGGTAATTCCCAGCGAGGACAACCTCATAAGTGAAGCTGAGAAAAATACTTCCATCGAAGATACAGTCTGTACCATAGTGAAGCCCAAACCCAGAGCTCCACGTAAACCAATGAGTGATGCAGCCTGTGCTGCAGAACTTCTCGAACCTCCTCTTGAGACTCTGCAGATTTCATCTATGTTAGATGCAGATCCCCTTCCAATTCCATCATTAGTGGAGGCTTCATCAGAATCAAAACCAGCACCTAAAGTAGACTCACCATCAAAGAAGAAAGGTAATCATGTTCTTTAATTTGGCACCAGGTACCCTGAATTTCCATGGTAATTTTTTCCCGTTTCTGAGTAATGTATGATAGCTACCTTCACTTGTAATCCTCAGTCATAACATATCACGTCCTTTCTTATGAACACCCGTTTACTCCATCTTCCCCATTAGACTGCGAGTCTTATGGGAGCAGTACTCGCCCTTCCACACTGCTCTGCTCCCCAGGCCTTGAAGAGCCCGCGCTGAGAAAATAAAAGGTTGATTCTTGCCTGTTAAGGAGTCACACTAGCCAGTGAAATGACTGGGTATCTCAGAAATGAAGTGGAAGCCTAAACGATTGTATGGTTTAAACAGAAAAAAAAAATTAGAATAAGAGAAAAATGTTTCCACCTGAATATGTGGCTAGTTGAGGCCAAAGTGAAGATTTTGTTATGTCTCAATTCTTTGGCCAATTGCAAATAGTGACCTACTAGTTATTTTGTGTGTGTGGTGAAAAGTGGTATAAATGCATATAAGCTAAGTATTAATATGTGCTCTCTTATTTCATTGATTATTTCCCTCTAAAAATAATCCCAGGAAGAAGATAGGGTCCAACTGTTGGCTTAACAGCTCTATCTCACTTTCAGAATACAAGTTTAATAAATCAGAGCATTCTAACTATTTAAAAATATAAAGTTATCCATCAATACTTAGTACACTAAGAACTGGAGCACACTCACTGTCTAAAAACTGGACGTGTACTCTATTTTCAGGAAAGTAAATCCTCACTTGAAAAATACCCATTGTCATCTATAGCCAAATACCTACATCGCCTTTTTTTTCTTTTTTCTTTTATACCAACATCAAAGGTTAGATAATCACAAACTGACTTAATAAATATCCACTATAGGGAAGGACCTTCATGGGCACACACGAATAATTTATTTAAAATTTTAAAAAAAATGTGATCGTCACAGGCGATTATGGTGAAAGTGTAATCATCCAATAGATTGTGACAGTCCTGGCCCCAGCTCTTTTCATGTCTCCACATTTCTGTCTTAGCACTTCTGAAACCAAAAGCCTATAACCATTTGTTCTACCCTAAGAAATGTTAAGAGGAGGAAATCCAGTTTTGCTAAAGTGCATGCTTTGGTTTAGTATGGGACCTAGTGTAGGAACTGGCTAGACATAGCAACACCGACTGGTTTTTCATTCTTCTTTCCTTCCAACTTTTTGTTATGAACAGTTTTATACATATTTGCTTTCTCTCTGTGTTTCCACTCACACAGTGTTTTATTGTCTTAAACCATGTGAACACAGGGTACAGCCATTATCATTTCACCCCTACATATCCCAGGATGCGCTTTTTAAGGGTGAGAACACTCCCTGTATGACCACAGCACCACTGTCATCATGAAGAAACCAACAGCATTGCCTCGTATCTGCTCCGTATTCAGATTTTCCCAGGGTACCAAGAATGTCTTTTCACGTTTTGTTTTTATTTCTCCCCTAAGCCATTCCAATAAGGTTCACATGTTATTTTGGATTCTGTTTCTTTAATCTTTTTTATTTTAGAACAGCACCCCTGCACTTTTGCTTGCTGTCACATACATGCACCCACACATACACCCAGACCCTTCTTCTCTCTATATACTTGTGATACGAACTTTTGAAGAGTGCAGGCAAATATCTTGTAGACACTCACATTCTGGATTTTCTGGATTTGTCTGGTTGTTTTTTTCAAAGTGAGATTACCCATATTTCCTTTGCCTGGAAGTTAGCTCTAGAACAGCACTGTCCAGTAAAAATGTAATGTGAGCCACGTATATAACTTTAAGTCTGCTAGTAGCCACATTGAAAAAGGAAAAATAAACAGGTGAAATTAAGTGTAATAATATGTTCTAAACCTCCTAAAATTGAAAATACCATTTTAACATGTAATCATTATAAAATTATTAATGAGCTATTTTACATTCCATTACTGTTTTTAATAGTAAATCTTGGTAACCCAGCGTGTTAAAATTTTGCATGCCTTGGTTCAAACTAGCCAGTTCCTGGGTCCACTAACCACCTGTGGCTCGTAGCTCCTGTAGTGGGCAGTACAGAACTAGAGGCTTAGTAGATTTTGGTTAAGTATTTTTAAATTTTTTGAATTAAAGACTTTGGGACATAGTGAGTAATTCATGTTACATGTCATAATATCTCACTAAATTTGATCACTTGTTTAAGATGTCTGCCAGGTTTCTCCATTGTAAAGGATTTTTGTCCTTTTGCAATCTGAAGGTCATCTGTGGCTCCAGGTGAACATCCTATTCCTCAGCAATCTTTTACATATTGGTTTTAGAATAATGTCCTCATTCTCGGTGCAGGCAGTCATGTCAAGTTTGGTCATGCTTGCTCTTAACCTGTGAATACCAAAAAAAACCTCATCATCAAATATAAATTATTTAGGGTCTAGGATTAGTCATTAACAGCAAGTGAAAGAGTGACCGAATCAACATTTGTTTATGTGTAACACTGAGTTGCTGATCCATAACCAGCACAGATGAAAAGGTTAGTTGGCACATGTAAAAACAAAACCCCATTCAGATGATGGTAGGTTTTATTGTTTCCAAGGCTTGTTTGTTATCTTGCAGAGTTGTAACTGAAGAATAAGTTCTTACCCTGGTGTGTTTTTCTTATAAAAATAGGTGTCCACAAGAGAAGCCAGCATCAGGGACCTGATGATATTTACCTAGATGATTTAAAGGCTCTGGAACCTGAAGTTGCAGCTCTCTATTTCCCCAAAAGGTAATGTAGCCCATAGTGTTAAAGGATGAACTGATCTGAAATGTGACTATTTCTAGAGTAGAGTATTTCATCTGAGGAAAAGAACAAGAAAAGATAAAACACACAGGATTTAACTAAATCTGATGATTGCTTCAGGTTTTGGAAAATGGAGAAATGGCATGTGTTGTTTTAGTATAGTAATTTGAAATTCATAGTCTTTACTGTTAATGAAGACATTTTCAGTGTAGTGAGGAGGTGCCTTAAGTTAAACTCACATAAGGGTATCACTTCAGATTAGGACTTTCTATAGTCATTAATGCGAACTAACATTCTTGGGAATATTCTTGAACATTTGTTTCATTTATTATGTTTGTTTTTAATCAACTGCCTTGCTTGTGAATGAGGTCATTTTGGACCTTCCAGCTGTCCCAGAATCCCATCTGTGCCAGTTTGAATCTGTTGTGTACCACAGGAAAGCCATGTCCTTTAATCCTCATTCAGTATTGTTGGATGGGTTTTTTTTTTGTTGTTTCATGGATGTATGACCCACCCAATTGTGGGTGGTAACTTTTTTAATTGTATAATATAACATACATACAAAGCAAAGAGAGAAAAAAAAGGAATAGTTTTCAAAGCACTGTTCAACAAGTAGTTACAGGACAGATCCCAGAGTTTGTCATGAGCTACCACACAATCCTCTCAGATTTTTCCTTTTAGCTGCTCCAGAACACTGGAGGCTAGAAGGAATAAATATTTTTATAGTTTTTTTTTTAAGGTTATATATTTTTATTTATTTGAAAACATTTTACAAAGAAGGGTCTGGCTCCCTTGGTGTATCTGATTTCCCCTGAGCCCAGACCTGGTCTGCTGAGGCCTCCCTCCTGCTGCCGTTCCCCACCTTCCCCTCGTCATTCACCATTTACTTTTCCCCACGGTTGTGCTCTTACAGCTTCAATCTACTGAGACATAAGTATACAGAGTTAAATGCTTTTAAATAAATTATTTTAAAAAACTGTTTGATTAGGTTTTTATTTGGCATAGAAGAATTAGATTGACATGATGATATTTTGTTTAAATTTTTTAAAGATAATTTTGGAAGATCTTAGAGCTCTTTCCTAATTATCACCCTAAATTTGTCTCACAATATCTCCATCATTTGAAATAATAGTTGGGGATTTATATTCACAGAACTACTGCTTTTTTTTTTCTACAATGAAAAAAATGCTACAAATGAAAATGTAAGCAAATTACAACTATCACTTTCTTTTAGATTTCCCATTTCTTAAGTGTATATTCACATGTATATTTTCAAAACGGATTTCTTACTTTCCCTTTAAAATTACAGGGGAAAGGGACTAATCTGATGGGACCTTACTATGGTCTACTATAACCTGATGTGGGGTCATTATCCATTTACTGAGTAACCTCTTATCTCATGAGTTATCTCTTGAGACGTTTCTTAAATACTAAAAAACTTTTTAATGCTTAAAAGCATTTGTTTTATTATCATCGCAGTCATTGTCATCTTTACTGCTTAATATCCAGTATTTGTAATGATAGCTAAACCTTAAAATGAATCTTATCACTCTTTGGGTCTGGTTCCATGTTGAGTCAGATGGCACCCTCCTGTATTTAGATGTTGTGTTGGTTAGGGTAGTGCTAGCTGTTCTAACTAATAAACCCAAGATTTCAGTGGCTTAGCACAGTAGAGGTTTACTTTTTACTCTATAAGGACATTCTAATCCTGGTGTTTGATGGGACGCCTCCCATGCAGGAATACACAAGAAATATAAGCTCTGTCTATTTTGATGCTCCACCATCCCTTTACGGCCTTGGAGTCCACTGTTTGCAGCCAACAGATAGGGAAAGGAGAGAGGACCCCACATGGGAAATTTTTACGTGCCAGACTTGGAATAAGGTGATGGCACTTCTGCCCCCATCAGGAACTTAGTCACGTGGTCATGTGACTACATGCCACTGCAAAGGGGACTAGAGAAAGTAACTGTGTTCCAGGAGAAAGAGGAAACAGGAAGTTTTTGTTTGTGGCACTCTTCTCTTTGTGTTTTACCTGAGCATCAACCTTGCCCTTCGACCCTGAGGCATTATTACAAGTTTTCCTGCTTTACTTTGGCTTGAGCCTTTTTTGCCATTTCCAGTAACAAAAACATTTTACTCTCTTCATCCAGTCAGTTGCAGTCTTATGGTGAATGTGCATTGCTGTTAGGAGTGATTTTTTCTGAAAACCTGTATCTTTTGATGGTGCAAATGCAGATAAAATAGCTTTTGAAACTGCCTTCTATTTATAACATCTCTGTACCCTGAGTCACCCACCTGCTGTTCAGATTTGAGATCTTTTTTTCTAAAGATCATATGACTTCGCTGGATTGAATATGTTAATGTTTTTAATCAAACATTAAATATCCTGAATTTTGAGCAAAATTAATGAATCTGAAAATTCTAGAACAATATCTCAATTGTACTTTTTAATATCCATTCAAAGGGCATATAGAGTACTAAGCATTTGTGACGAGACTTAAGGTACTATTTTTCTTTTGCTTTGTCTCTCACATTCATGCTCAAGTACAGAAGCACCTTACCACCAAAAAAAATCTTGAATAATCTTACCTCTAGTTGTGGCCCCCATGAGTGTAAAAACAGTTTACTTCTAATTTGTTTCTCAATACATTTATTTTTCTGAAATGCTGAAAATACCTTCTTGCTTAATTTCTGCTTTCTTCTTTACAGGGTACCAGATGAATTTTAGAAGAGGCTTGTTTTTATTTATTTTTTTATTTTTTTGGCTTTGATAAAGAGGATTTATTAGTTTACAAGTTACAATTGTAAGGCCTTGAAAATATCTCAGTTAAGGAAACCACAAGAGAATATTTTTTCACACAACTGACATCTAGGACATCTCTGTCAGTTAGGAAGGCATGTGGCCAGTGTCTCCTGGTCTTTGCTCCTGGTTCCATTGCTTTCAGCTTCTGATTTTTGTGGACGTCTCTCTAAGCATCTGTGGGTCTTCATTTAACTTCTCTCAGACAAACTCAGTATTTCATCTCTTGACTTCCCTTGGCTTTCTTCAGATTCTGGCTATTTCTGTGAGTCCATGCTTATCATTTCATGGGAAAGCACATAGCAGTGTCTTCTGGGCTTTTTCTCATAAAGGGCTCCAGGAAAGGATTAAGACCTACTTTGAATGGATGGGGTCACATGTCCATGGAAACAGCCTAATCAAAAGATCCCACCAATACTTGGGTGGGACATATCTTCATGGAAACAACCTAATATAAAGGTCCCACTCAACCATAGATCTTCACTTACAAGATTGGTTAAGAAGAAAATGGCTTTTCTGGTGTACATAACAGTTTCAAAACAGCACAATTATCCCAATCTTTTACAGAAAAATAAAGCAATCACATCCTAAATTGTCTAGGGAAAAAATAGAAGAAGAAATGGTTCCCAGCAATATCTTCATATCCAAAAATCCAATGGATGATTGAGGCTTGTTTTTTAAATAATACAGCCATAGGCTACAGTAATTTCCTACAGGGAGTGTGTGTGTGTTGTGTGTGTGTACATACATACATATGTATATATAACATAACTTTTTTTTAGGAGGTTAGGAACAAAAAATTTTCAAATACAGTTGTCTAATTTATCCTTTCACTTCCATTATGGAAATATAAACAAATACATTTTATACATTCATTCCTTTAATTAAAATAAAAAAGGCTGTAGTAGAAATGTTTGCATTTTTGTGCATGACTAGGGATTTTGTGACGTATGTACTCTGTTTACAGTTAATTCCTCGGTAATGATTTTTGGGTTATGTTAATGTTACTTATGATTCTGAACACTACCTAAGAAAAGCTATGTTCTGATTTTAGGTCAGTCTGTTCCTTTTGAAAAAGGGGATGTGTTACTTGGTTTTAGTCCCCAGAGAATCATGTAGTAAGCTCGGAATTCAAGACGTTATAGTAAGGCAAATCCTTTCTCCTCCGTCCTTTGTCCCCAGTGAATCGGATCCCGGCTCCAGGCAGTGGCCCGAGTTGGACACGCTCTCTGGCTCCCAGTCACCACAGTCTGTGGGAAGTGCAGCTGCAGACAGTGGCACTGAATGCCTCTCGGATTCTGCTATGGACTTGCCTGACGTCACCCTCTCGCTCTGTGGGGGCCTCAGTGAGAATGGAGAAATTTCTAAAGGTACGCTGGGCGAGTTTGCCCTGCCTTCACTCCTGAAAGCTGCCTACTCAGCTCCTTGTTCAGTGATCTTGTGTGGGTAACTGTTATCCTATACTTTCATAGAAGGGTCCTCATGTAGAGTAACATTAAATATGTCTCTGGTGAGGGAGTGTCCCTCAAAGACACTAAACAAACTTGAGAAGTGGAGAGTTCAAGCTGCCCTGTTCTGATCTGATCAGTCTATGAGATTGAAGCCCACCTGCCCTCCCGGAAGACACTGGACCTTAGAAATTAGTCCACAGCCCTGACATAGTAGAAAACTGATTGTCTGAAATATTTTTCCGACAACGAGAAAGACTAAATGGTCTTTCTGGCAATGAAATATTATGTCAACTAAACTTAGTATTTTCTTGATTTAGCTAGTGACCCTTGATTTTTCTCTCAGGAAATATTTTCTTCTGCCACTTGCATCATCTGTTGTCTTAACCTCAGAGGCACTGAAGGCAGCACGTGGGTGGCAGGCTAAGTCACTTGTCGCTTTAGAACTGTGCTTTCCTTGGTTTTTCTCTTTAGGGGGCAGTATATACTCCTTATGCCTCTTTTTACCTTCTCTTAATTCTGCTTGTTCTCTTTCATGCAAGAAATTAAGATTGTGCTATGGCCATTGAGTCCTTTTTAGGACAGAATTAGGTCCTATTCTTTTGATAATCCTTATAAGCCCTTTATGTATATATATAGAGAGAGAGAATAAAAAAAAACTTACATTTTTGTTGTAAATATTAGTAATTAATGGGATGAAGTTTGTTGTTGGAATTGGAGGGAACAGAAATAGTACGTAAAAGAAATAATATACAAATAACTTGGAGGAACAATCCAAGTAAGAAACTTCTGTTATCCTTATCTACTGGAGAGCAGGTTTACGAATAGGGTACAAAAAAAATCATATAAAATCCTCATTCACCCTGAAAAAATTTGGGATTTATTTCTTGCCAGACCCACCCAAGTCAGTTTTTTTTCCACAAATAATGGTAAGATATGTGTAAGATATATATATATTTTTTTTTTTAATGTGTCATCCTACTCCTCAGTTAGGCAGCTGACTATTAGTGAAAAGTTTCTCCCTCTGAGAATGAAAAGAGTTTTCACTGTGGTTATTTTGCATGTGTTTCTCTCTCCCTCTTTGCTTGCCCTCTCACCCACCCACCCCACCCATCACATCTGTAATCTATTTTCCTAAAAGTCCCTGGAATGTCCCTTTCTCCTGTTTCCTAAACTAGGGGAGTAGTGGCAAAGACAGAGGGGAAAAAAGTGTTCTTGTTCCGAAGAAAACAAAAATGAAAGGTGTCATTTTGCTTCTGACGTATATAAAAAAGTTAGTTAGAAAAAAAGCAGAGACATTTTATTTTAGCCTACAATGCCTTCAATGCAAAGAATTATGATGGTCACCTATAGGGATTTATGTAGTCTCTAACCAGAGTGATCATTATTCTTTTACATTGCAGAAAAATTCATGGAGCATATCATTACTTATCATGAATTTGCTGAAAACCCTGGGCTAATAGACAATCCTAATCTTGTAATACGGATATATAACCGGTAAATACTCTTGCTTTTATAGTTGCTAAATACTGGTGGGGTTTTTTCCCCCAAGTGCTATTTTTAATTATTATACTTTTTCTTGGTATAAAATATGTCATTTCATATAAAGTGAGCTAATGGCAGTGAGTTTGAAGTAAAAATGAAGCCTCAACTTTATTTTTAAATGAGGCATTGAAATTTTATTCTGAAATGTTACTATTCTGTTCTATAAATTGTACTGCTTCTGTGTTCAGAGAAGTTTGGCTTGAAGCCAAGATTACTCATGTGGCAAAAAATTTAATAGATCATCTTTTTATTGAAAATAATAAGCAATTTTGCATGTTCTACTTTGCTGTTCTCTGTGTATGTTTATGTGTAATGGTTTTGTGTAATTTTTGTTTCTCAGTTACTACAACTGGGCGTTGGCTGCTCCCATGATCCTTAGCTTGCAGGTATTCCAGAAGAGTTTGCCTAAGGTGAGATGATCCACCTTTGCTGTCTTTTCTGAAGTTTCAGTAACATACAGTACTTATAAAAATAAAATCCATGTGCATATTCGTAACTCATATTTCAAAATCTTATTTGAATTTAATATTTATTATAAAACATCCATATGTACTTGCTTAAATGATCTCATGCCTCAAATCAAGGAAATTAACTAGGCTTCTGCTTCTTTCTTTCACTTTTATTAGCTTTTAATGCCAGTTTCTGATTGTGTATAAAAGTTAGGAGCTTTTACTAATTTTAACTGACATATGGAATGAATGGGAAAAAAAAAAAGTCCTCTTATTATTATGGGAAGAATCAGCTCAAGGAGGAGACGTGGCCAATAGAAAGGTGTCATTAGTGTGGCCTGGTCAGATTGTGGCTTATAAGCCTATCCTATAGAACCTGAAGATTTTTATTCAATCCCCCAAGAAAATGCCATCAGCCTAGTTTATCGGGGTAAGTAATGAGAGCCCCGTTTTTCCAAGGATGGGGGAAATGAGCACTGCCTCTGACCAGCCTCTGAGGTAAGCTGCTGCCTTAAGCAGGGGCCCCAGCCCTACCACAGAATGGCTCCAGCACTCTAAGCTAGTTCTTTGCATAGTTGGTCTGCCACAAAAGTCTGTCTTCCCGAGGTGGTAAAACTCTAAAGGAATTTGGAAGTTTGGAGGAGGTTGCTCACATCCTCACATTCCATAATAAGGCACTGTCCTGCAGGCTAATAGTGGAAAATGGTTGAATGCTTTGTGGCTGATAGATTGCCCAGACTTACCCAGTTTGATTGCTTCCAGGCAACAGTCGAGTCATGGGTGAAAGATAAGATGCCAAAGAAATCTGGCCGATGGTGGTTTTGGCGTAAGAGAGAAAGCATGACCAAACAGGTAAGAATCTAGAGGTAAACATTTTCGTGGGCTGATGTAGTCAGAGAACCTTCTTGCCAAACATAAAAAAAGTCAGTTTGGGCTATCAGTTTGGGCTATACAGTGTTATATTACAATAGTAATAGTTAGCATTTTGAGGCAGTTACTGTATGCAGGTAGTGTATAGGTACACTACCTCTAACCTTTACAACAGCTGTATACACATTTGAATTATTTTATAAGCAAGGAAACGGGCACAGACATTAAGTAGCTTGACTGACGTTATGAAACTGATGAGTGAGGAAGCTGGGATTCAACCTTTAGTCTGACTGAAGAGCCTATGTTCTTTCCGCCTTATTATTTCTCAGATAAAAGCAAAAGTTTCTTATCCTCCTGAACAATTCAAAATGCTGATCATCAGAACCTGTTCTTTTAACACAACACCAGTAGAATAGGCTCATCTAGAGACCCATACTAAACAGAGATGTAGGTAGTTCACATCTCGGTTTCTCAAAGCCTTCTGAAAAAGAGGGATGGCAGCCACGCCTGAATCAAGTTCTGGTGTGACTGCGGTCTCTTGTAGGTCTGTGTCTGCCCAATGTCTCCACCGCCCCCAGTCCTTTCTCCTATCCCTTCTGAGCTACCGTGAGAAGGAAATACTAGGCATTTCTGTTCTGCAGTCCTTGTGCCTCTGCCACAGATCCAAACAGATTTGGGCCAGTCATATTCTATTTTGTGACTTGAAATGGTGCTCTGTTAAAATTTCTATACTTCTGGGTTGTAATCTACAGCTTTTTGCATAGCGGCATATGACATCTGTCAAGTTTCTTTTCTTTGGCTCAAACTAGAGAAAGTCTGTTTTTTGAACATTTCTGTGTTGTACATTCAGAAAGTAGTCGTGTTCTTTTCTGAAAAGAGTTGATGGGGAATTTTTTCTTGTTGGTAGGGATAAAAAATATACATTGCCATTGTATTGCTGTTTTAGTTGCCAGAGGCAAAGGAGGGAAAATCGGAGCTGCCACAGACCATTGACCTGCCATTGAGCGCAGAGGAGCCAGCCAGTGCCAGGTGGGGTGCCCTTGTCCTTCCTGTAGGATTCCTATGTCACCTGCTGCTCCTGCTTTGGCCATTGTGCTTAAGTTGATTGGGGCAGTTATACTTGATTTTTAGAAATGTCTTTCTTCTGTAGATAACACATGACAAAAAGTGGCTTAGTTGTGCTACTCAGCAGATAGCTTACTAAAAAATATAATCAGCTTAGAGAAGTACATATACTCACCATTGCTTCCTAAATACTTAGCATCCATGATGGATCCATGGAATCTGATACCTGTGAAATTAAGACTTTAGGGAGGAAATAGCTTAAGATGTACTGCTATATCCTATAGCCCTGATCACCCACTTCCTATCAAGCACAGAGGGAGGTATGAAAAGAGTCTGAAAAATTGGCTTGGGTAATCCTTCAACATGCATTGAAGTAGCATGCTGTGGACATTTGGATTGGCTGGCACTGAGAAAAGTTGCTTGCGATAAACCCCATTCTTGGTCCTGCTTCTGTTTTATTTTCCCCAAATTCTTTCTTCTCCCATTTCCTAACTTTTGATTTAGTAATCTGAATAGGTTTGAAGTTTTTCTTGTGGTTTACCCTCTTCTTTTAAGGAATATATAAAAATGTTTCTTACTAGTTTTTAAATCACTATAAACAACTATATTTTCTTTAATTTGTGTCATGTGATTAAAAATATCCTTTTCAGCAAGAGTCAGTAGACCTAGAAGCATTTACTTACTATAACAGAAACTAATTGTTGCCCAGTTATAGGAGAGAAGAGGAAAGTGGCCTTAGCACTGATATGACTGTTTCAGGCATAAGAAACTGTGGGCATGGGGTAATGGCAGAGGGAATGATACTTCCATCCCTAGAATGAATGGTTATATCCTTTAGAAAGTTAAATGGTACTTTGTGATCTTTTTTTTCCCCTTGATCCTAAGTGTGAGGTTGTCATAAATAAAATTATCTGATGCCTCTTGAGTAATTGGGTTGTCATTGACTAGGCCGACTGCGGGTGACTCGTCAAGTGATGAGGGCTCACAGGCGTGTGACGACTCGATCCATGTAGACCCTGCCCCAGGGCAGCACCTGAGCCACACCAGCGTGACATCATATAAGAAGTCTCTGAGGCTCTCCTCAGACCAAATCGTGAGTCATGTGGGACCTGTGAGATCCAGCAGCCTTTATCTTAGGAACTGTTTAGTTTGACATGCTTCCTTCTATCCATCCCATGGCCAAGCCTCACACACGTTGTACAGCACGTGGGTGATTAAACACCCATGCTTACCATCAAGATTACGGGGGAGAACAAGGCATTTGTAGTTCCAACATGTTCCTCTGATCAGTCAACAGCTCGCTTACCACTGTGTGTAGTCCAGCCACCCACTCAAGAAATGATACGTGTTGTTTAGACACTACTTCTTCCTTTCCTGTTTATTTCCCTCCCCCTAAAAGTTATCCATTTTCACTGAGGGAACAGCAGAAGGTTGCACCTTGGGCAGCAATTCTCAGGTGTGGAGGGAGAACAGAAAGGTTTTGTTTTTCTATCTTTTTTGTTTGTCAGAAAAGTCTCTTGGAATCTCAAAGTGCTGTTAGAGCAGTACCTTGCTCTGCTTATCTCAACTTGAGCATGCCATGCACTCAGCTCCATGCTATGTGAAAGAAATCACCGTACTTATTATTATAAATACTTAAGCTCTGTTCTAAAGTGGATCTTCTGAGCTGGTTTTCTTTATTCTTACATTTTTTTTTAATCAAAGGCAAAACTGAAGCTCCAGGATGGGCCAAATGATGTTGTATTTAGTATCACAACACAGTATCAAGGTACCTGTCGCTGTGCAGGGACCATTTACCTGTGGGACTGGGATGACAAGATCATCATTTCTGATATTGATGGAACAATAACCAAGTAAGTTCAAGTCCATGTCTGGGATAGCCAGAAGTGACCCAGTGTCACAGTCAGGTTTTTAAATGATAGGCATCTTGAGTGTAGTTCAGGAGGGGTCAACTTTTGGAAAGATTTTATTATATGGTCTCTGAGTCTGATGTTAAAAAAGCAAGGCAGATTAGGGAAGAGAAAAAGGATTGTGGTTGTAAGTTATTTCTTAAAATGAACATCTGGCTCTTGTGTCTGACTCCACTTTTAGAAATGCATCATTGGGTATATTTGTAAGGGACTGCTGTACAATTGTGAAGAGCTGTGGTGATGAAATAGTTTTTGCAGATTATATTACTACCCCTACCAAATATTTATTGGCAGCTGATATTTAACCAAATGGGGAAAAAAAACCAGATTCCTGATACCTTTTCCTGTTTCTCCCTTCTCCATAGGTCTGATGCTTTGGGGCAGATTCTCCCACAGCTGGGTAAAGACTGGACTCATCAGGGTATAGCAAAGCTCTACCATTCCATCAATGAGTAGGTATCCAGCACAGCAGAGAGCTCTGGTGAGCTGGGACCCACCAGTCAGTATGTGTAAATCATACCTGTAGCCCAGATTTTCCTGCTCTGCCTTTTCCTATTACCCTCATACACAAGAAAAACAGCAGCCACTATTTATGGATCATGAGCTGTTTGCCTATCGCTGCATGACATATTTTCATAATACTATGAGGTTTAGGTACTATCTGTATGTATAGCTATAGCATTTTTTATTTTTTATTTTTTTATTTTTTTTATTTATTTATTTTTTTAATTTGCATATGAGCAGGAGGCACCAGGGATTGAACTCCAGACCTCCAGCACGGCAGGTCGGAGCTCTGCTTGCTGAGCCACGGCAGCCGCCCCCACTTTTTATTTTTAAGCCAGAATTTAACAAGAGAGCCTATTTTCAATTTTGGTTCTATACCTATTTCTTGGAATAGGTAACACATGCGTGCATGGAGGACACAGTTCTCGCAGCCTATAAGGATATATAAGCCATTAAGGAATATGCTCGGTGAACAGTCACACTTGCCCCCACATCCTTCAGAGGCAGCCACTGCTTGTATTTTCTTCCTCATTTTTCTGGTCTGACCATATAATAAACACATGGGGGGTGTTAGTTACACTCATTGTGCTACATCTTTGTTTGTTAGGGATTTTTTTTTCCATGTTAGGATTTATAGAGGTGCCTCATTCTTCTTAATAGTTGTGAGGAACTCTATTATATGGATGTAGTAGGTTCAACATTATCCTCTTTTTTTATAGGGGAGAGTAAGGCTTGAAGGAATTAATTTACCCAGGGTTATTGGGTAGCAAATGGCAGTCCAGGTCTGATGCCAGAACCAGGCTCTTACATGCCCCATCTGCTGCCTCATCCAGTTTTATGGGGACTTATTTCCTGGAGGTACTTTCTGGGATGGGATTAGGGGCCAGCCATTCTACTCCCTGGACTTCTCATGCTCCAGCCTTAGGTGTGAGTGGCTTCCCTTCCCAGAACTGAATCCCGTATGCTTCTGTCCATTAGAGCACCCTTTAAGGGGCCCTGATACATGTTCGATTAATTGAAAAATTACATTGACCAAAGCATTAGTCCAGAACACTATAATACAAAAATTAGGAGTATTTTCAGTGTGTATGTTGTTATCCAGGTATGATTTTGCTCCTTGATTTACAGACTGATTTGTATCCTGCACGTAATCTTAGAAATAAGGTCTGTTTCTAGTAGACAGTTTAAAATAGATTAAGGTTTTAGTATGTTTTGTCATCTGGCTTTCATAGACTAGACGCTGACTGTATGATGTCAGTATTTACAAATATTTAAAAATTTAGCCATATTCTTAATTACATATACTTTAATCTTTCCCCATGGAAAGGTGAAATCTGTATATTCTCAGCTAGTTGCCTGCTAAATTCAATAATTTAATTTTCACAGTAAAAGAGGAACTTTATTTGGATCATTTAAAAAGAAAGTATTTTTTTCCATTGAGCTAAGTGTAATATTTATGTTTTCTTTCAGGAATGGCTACAAGTTTCTGTACTGTTCCGCCCGTGCCATTGGAATGGCTGACATGACCCGTGGATACCTCCACTGGGTCAATGACAAAGGCACAATCTTGCCACGGGGCCCCCTGATGCTGTCCCCTAGCAGCTTATTCTCTGCCTTCCACAGGTACCTCTCTTGCAGGCTCAGCTGCCTCTGTGCACGTGTGGGGCAAGTCCTCAGACACTTGGAAGGTGCAGTGTGTTTCAGAGCTTCTGGCTCCCCATAGATTTCCACCTGTACATGGCTCATATGTGTGTGTCTTGGTATGGTGAAGAAAATTCAGTGCCAGGAGTTCTCAAGGCTTCTCCTTTCCTAAACCCCATCATTCAGATTTTCTTAGTTCTCTGACTGAGGAAGAAGAAAAAAGAAAGATAGCAATTACAAAAGATTTAAAAATGGAATAGTTGTGACCACTAAAATCTTTTCAGGCCCTTTTCATGTACCAGGGGGAAATTATCATTTTGAATTTGGTGATTATATTTGAATTTTTTTCTAGGGAAGTGATAGAAAAGAAACCAGAGAAATTCAAAATTGAGTGTCTAAATGATATCAGGAATTTGTTCGGACCATCTAAGCAGCCCTTCTATGCTGCCTTTGGAAACCGTCCAAATGTAAGTGTCTCCTCTGGGACAGATTCTGATGCAGTAGGTAGAATTGAGAGGAATGTACTTTTTAGGGTATATCCATGTCATAATTTTTATTTATTTATGATGCATAACCACATAAAAACATTCTTATATGATTATTCTGTTCTTGTTATATAATCAGTAACTCACACTATCATCACATAGTTGTATATTCATCATCAGGATCATTTCTTAGAACATCTGCATCAATTCAGAAAAAGCAATAAAAAGAAAATAAAAAAATTCATACATACCATACCTCTCACCCCTCCCCTTCACCGATCACCAGCATTTCAATCTACTAAATTTATTTTAACATTTGTTCCCCCTATTATTTATTTATTTTTAATCCATATGTTTTACTTGTCCATCGATAAGGTAGACAAAGGGAGCACCAGACACAAGGCTCTCATAACCACACAGTCACAGCCATATCATCATAGTTATCTTCAAGAAACATGGCCACCGGAGCACAGCTCCACATTTTTAGGCACTCCCCTCCAGCCTCTCCATTACACCATAACTAAACGGGTGATACCTATTTAATGTGTAAGAATAATCTCCAGGATAACCTCTCAACTCTGGAATTTTTGTCTCATTTCACTCTTCCCCCTTTTGGTCGAGAAGATTTTCTCAATCCCTTGATGCTGAGTTCCAGCTCATTCTAGGATTTCTGTCCCACATAGAGAGGGGGAGAGCAGTGAATTTGCTTACTGTGTTGGCCAGGAGAGGCAGGCCACATCTGAGCAACAGAAGAGGTTCTCCTGGTGGGTGGCGGGGATGGGGGTGGGGGTGACTCTTAGGCCTAATTTTAAGTAGGCTTAGCCTATCCTTTGCAGGGTTAAGTTTCTTATGAACCAACCCCAAGATTGGAGGCTTGGCCTATTCCTTTGGTTTTCCCGACTTCCTGTGAGAATATCAAGATAATTCTTGAACCTTTTTTTTTTTTTTAGCAAAATGAATGCCAGTTTTGCTAAATAGATTTTCACTTTATCTGCACCAAATTTCTCTAGCAATTGGGGAAGTCCTGTAGGTGGAGATGTGCCCCCAGAACATTGGTGTATATAGAAGGTGCTTTCTGGTTCTGGGGCTTTGGCTCCAATTCCTCAGGCAGCTCTAAGCCATGTTCCTGGGCACACCCCAGAACCATGGCATACATGCTGCCCCTTCATAAATGTGTTCCCTGATCTGCCTCACATACGGGGCCATCAGGTCTGAGATGTGGTAAAAATGTTACTTCTTGGTCTCTGGCAGGCAGTGTGGCTGCCCTTGCTCCTGCTGCAGGGCCCCTGGCTTCTCCTTCTATGCCAAATACCCTCAGGGTTTGGCATAGCTCCAGCTTGGGTTTGTCTGAAGCGCAGCTTCAGCTATAAAACTGAAATGTGCAACTGCGTGTTTTTCCTAGAGAGTCTTCTGCTTATGCAATGCATCTGACTCACAAGGAATTCTCCAACCCCCCCCTGCTTGGTGTTTTCTTCTGCAGGATGTCTATGCTTATACCCAAGTTGGAGTTCCAGACTGTAGAATATTCACTGTGAACCCCAAGGGTGAATTAATACAAGAAAGGACCAAAGGAAACAAGTCATCGTAAGTATATTTGATTTCCCAGCATAGGGCCCACAGCCAGGGATAAAGTTAGGAGCAAAAGAATTAACCAGGTATCAGGATCAGAGCTACATTTGTCCTTTGGAGACTTTCCTCCCTGTTGGGTATTTCCTCCTCTAAGGTAGATATTTAAGGGATCACTGGTTAATAACAGTCCTCATTTCTTCTGTACTCTTTCTTTTAGGTATCACAGACTGAGTGAGCTTGTGGAACATGTGTTTCCACTTCTCAATAAAGAACAGAATTCTGCCTTTCCATGCCCAGAGTTCAGCTCCTTTTGTTACTGGCGAGACCCGATCCCTGATGTGAACCTGGATGACCTGGCCTGAAGGAGATGCCTCCTGGGAGTGGGGAGGTCTTCAGTCACCCGGCTTCACAAGACAGAACGTGATTGGCCCTTCTGCTGGGCCAGAGCCACAAGTGCTGACAAGAGGCAAGCTTGCAATGAGCACATGCTCTCCCAAGCAGGGAGAGGCATTGCTCACTGGGGTTAGAGTTGCCATCCTTCTTCACTTTCTGTGGTTGGCTTCTCAGTCTCCAGAGCTCAGTGCCCCAGCGGTGAGGAGAGCGTTCTGCCACCTGTGTCGGTTGTCACACGAGCTTGGAGGTGTGTGCCGGCTTCTCTAATTGCACAATTTGGAAGGATGAAGAGATAAGCTAAAGAAGAGTGGACATAACAGAACATTAGAGTGAAGTATTTTTTCAAGATTCCATTTTTCTGTAGCAGGGGCTTTCCACTGACATTCAGAGTCCACTGAACGCTTGTTATCACTGTCTTTGGTTCCTTCTCTGGATGACTCCTCTCCTGCTGCACTGATAACAGGATTTGCAGTAAATGACAGTGGGAGGTTTAAAAAAATAGTTTCAGGGGGACCTTGGGAAAGCATACAGGCAATTGTATTCAGTCCTGGAAAGAATCCTTTTCTCTAGCCATCTGCCTGTTTCTAACATTGAGTTTAAATTTGCCAGGAGAACGTAGTGAAGCTCGCTTGAGGGCCTCTGGCCAACAGCATTTGGTTGTAATATCACAGCCATGGGAACTTCTGGAATTCCCTCCACTGTTCTGCTTCCTCCCAAAAGCTGGGGACACTCTCAGTGGCAAGCACAGGGTCCACCAAGAGAGGAGTTTTCATGGGGGTGTGGGAGAGCCAGGTATTTTCACTAAAAAGTAGAGAGCACTCAGTTTTGTAAACTGAGCCCATCCCTGGGTTGCCACTTCTGGAGCCCTTCAAGATCAGGATAGGTGTTGACAATCACCTCAGTATTAAAATCAGGAGAGTTATTAGAGAGGCCCCTCTCAGGGGGCCCAAAAATGACCAAACTTCATAGTTATCCATCAGTGAGGGAGCAGAAGGCTGAGATTCTGAGAGTACAATTGGTAGGTACAGGTCTGATGTTCTCAGGATGGTTTCACTTCTGACTCTACTTTCCCGTGATTGTATTTGTAGGCTCTTCTTACCCAAAATAATACTGATTTAGAGATGGGGAAGTAGGGGCAGCATTGTTCCAGACTGGGGATGAGCCTTTTTTCCCTAGTGTTGTTGGATGCAGAGAGGATTTTGAGATGCCTTGAATACATTCTCAGTGGCAAAACCCGAAGGCACATGTTCCCAGAGAAGATACAACATATGCTTTCTCCAGTCCAGACCTCTCACCTTCAGTGTATCAGGACTAATGGTTTAGTGAGTTTGATTAAAGTATTTATGTACAGTTGGTTAGGAAAACTAGGTTATGTTTATATGAAGTTCTTCCTAATTAGTGAATTAAAATCCTAATAGAGCAGTACGCAGTTACTTTATTTCGTAAATGCCTTTAAGCATGTCCTTTCTAAAGCCTTTGGTTTAGAGATAGAATGTGACCTTTATAGACTTAGCCAGAGCTTAGTAGGATTTCTTTCTTTGCATATGTGTGGTAAAAAAAAATCTTAATATACACTTTCTTTAGTCCTTTTTAGGTTTTCCTTCAAGGAGTTTTTGACTAAGTAGTTTCTTCCTTTTCTTGATAAGCTCTTCTCTTTGGACACATAAGCCTTCCTCAGAGGATTCAACCTGGTTCAGGGTGGTTTGGTCCCTTTGTTTCAGTGTCCATAGCAATAGACTGTCACTTTATCTCAACAGATTGATCCAGTGGGTATATACGCTAATTACTATGAGTCTTTTTCCTTATTTAAAGGAGCCCCACTTAGTGAACATAGATGACTATTACTATAGTGTTATGAAAGTATTAAGTTTGTGCTGAAAATCCATTGCCATTTGGTACAAATGATATTTGTTCTTTCCGTGAAAGAGAGATGCCCTTGAGTGTGTTTGTACACAGACCCTTCAGGTGGTGAGTTGATGAAGCAGCATCACCCCCACATTGTTTTCAGTGATGGGAGATATCTTGGGGAGGTGCAGGGCAGGTTGGGCTCTTCTAAGACATTTATCAGTGGCTCCATTGATAAAAAGGCCCCTTCCCCTCTTTCCAGTTCATTCTGACTAGTATTTGCTCTTATGTCCATGTG
>PVIY010023900.1:0-38744 GCA_004026745.1 Myrmecophaga tridactyla | reverse complement strand
GCGCAGAGCAAATCTGACAAATGGCCAGTGAGAGAGGTGAAAAGATAGAGAACAAATGCAACCAGTAGTAAAATCCTAGGCTAAAGAGATAAAATGACATTTAGAATAAACTAAACAAGAAAATCAGATGACTCAACAGCAGACATGTATCAGGAAGAATGAAGATATGGCCCAAGCAAAAGAACAAATTTAAACTTCAAATAGAATGCAGGAATTGACACAACTAATTGATGATGTTAGAAAAGAACTTTTAAATCAACTCAATAAATTGGAGGAAAATATGAACAAAGACATGACGCATATAAGGAAGACACAGGGTGTCAATACAGAACAGCCTGAAAGATTGAAAGAAACAAATGGAAGAAATTATGGGAATGAAAAGCACAATAGAAGAAATGAAAAACAAACTGGAGACATACAGTGGCAGATTTGAAATGGCAGATTTGAAAAGGCAGAAGAAAGGATTAGTGAACAAGAAGGCAGGGCATCTGAAATTCTACACACAAAAGAACAGACAGGGAAAGAAATGGAAAAATATGAGCAGCATCTCAGGGAATTGAATGCCATCATGAAGCAGACAAATATATGTGTTAGGGTGTCCCAGAAGGAGAAGAAAAAGGAAAGGGGGCAGAAAAAACAATAGAGGAAATAATCAATGAAAGTTTTTCAACTCTTATGAAAGTTATAAAATTACAGGTCCAAGAAGCACAGCATACTACAAACAGAATAGATCCAAATAGACCTACTCCAAGACACTTGCTAGTCTGATTGTCAAATGTCAAAGACAAAGAGAAAATTCTGAAAGCAGCAAGAGAAAAGTGATCCATTACATACAGAATGGTAGGATACAAGAAAATCAATTATTGTAATACACCACATCAGCAAATTTTAGGGGAAAAAACCACATGATCATCTCAGTTGACGCAGAAAAGGCATTTGACAAAATTCAGCATCTTTTCTTGATGAAAATGATTTAATGGTTAGGAATAGAAGGAAATTTCCTCAACATGGTAAAGGGAATTCATGAAAAACCCACAGTGAACATTGTACTCAAAGGGGAAAGACTGAAACTTTTCCCTTTAAGATCAGGAACAAGTCAAGGGTGCCCACTGTCACCGTTGTTATTCAAATTTGAGCTGTAAGTTCTAGCTGGAGCAATTAGGCAATAAAAAGAAATAAAAGACATTCAAATTGGAAAGGAAGAAGTAAAACTTTCACTATTTGCTGATGACATGCTCTTGTATGTAGAAATTCCTTAAAACTCTATAGTAAAGCTACTAGAGCTAACAAATGAGTACAACAAAGTGGCAGGATACAAGATCAACATGCAAAAATTAGTTGTGTTTCTACAAGCAATGAGCAATCTGAGTAGAAAATTAAAAAACTTCCAATTATAATAGCAACCCAAAGAATCAAATATTTAGGAATAAATTTAACCAAGGACATAAAGACCTATACAGAGAAAACAACAAAACTTTGCTAAAAGAAGTTAAGGAAGACCCAAATAAATGGAAGAACATGGCATCTTCATGGATTGGAAGACTAAATACAGTTAAGATGTCAACTTTTCCCAAATTGATTTATAGATTGAAAGCAATACCAATTAAAATTCCAACAACTTATTTTACAGAAATAGAAAAACCAATGATAAAATTTATTTGAAAGAGTAGAGTGCCCTGAATCACTAAAAATAACTTGAAAAAGACAAATAATGAAGTGGGATATCTCACACTACCTGACTTTAAATCATATTACAAAGCTGTGTCAAAATAGCACGATTCTGGCATAAAGGTAGGTATACTGATCAGCGGAATCAAACTGAGTGTTTAGAGGTGGACCCTCACCTATAGCCAATTAATTTTTGGTAAGATGATCAAGTCAGTTCAATTGGGACAGAGCAGTCTCTTCAACAAATGGTGTTTGCAGACCTGGATATCCATATCCAAAAGAATGAAGGAGGACCCTATCTTACATCTTATACAAAAATTAACTCAAAATGGATAAAAAAAAATCTAAACATTAAGGCTAAGACCATAAAACATTTAGAAGAAAAATATCTTAAGGATCTTGTGATAAGCAGCGGTTTCCTAGACTTTACACCCAAAGCGCGAGCAATGAAAGAAGTACTAGATAAATGGGATCTCTTCAAAATTGAATACTTTTATGCATTAAAGAATTTTGTCAGGAAAGTAAAAAAGTAGCCTACATGATGGGAGACAGTATTTGAAAACCACATATCAGATAAGGGTTTAATATTCAGAATATATAAAGAGATCTTACAACCCAACAACAAAAGACAAACAATCCAATTAAAAAATGGGCAAAAGATATGGACAGACATTTTTCCAAAGAGAAAATACAAATGACTTATAAACATATGAAAAGATACTCAATATCACTGGTAATTATGGAAATGCCAATCAAAACCACAATGAGATATCATCTCACACCTACTAGAATGGCTATTGCCAAAAAAGCAGAAAACGACAAGTACTGGAGAGGATGTGGAGAAAGACACACACATATTTACTGTTGGTGGGAATGCAGAACAGTGCAACTGCCTCCGTTGGAAGGCATTTTGGTGGTTCCTCAGGAAGCTAAGTATAGAATTGCCATATGATCCAGCAATCCCATTATTAGGTATATATTCAAAGGAAATGAAGGCAAGGACACAAATGGACATTTGCACACTGACTTTTTTTTCTTTTTTCTTTTTTTTGCATGGCAGGCACCAGGAATCAAACCCGAGTCTCTGGCATGGCAGGTGAGAACTCTGCGCCACTATCGCTCACACTGTGCCACCACCACTCGCCCTGCACCACCATAGCCCGCCCGGCACACTTAAGTTAATAGTGGCATTATTCATGATTGCCGAGAAATGGAAACAACCCAAATGTCTATCAATGGATGAGTGGCTAAACAAACTGTGGTATATACATATGATGAACTATCATGCAGCTGTAAGACAGAATTAAGTCATGAAACATGTAACAATGTGGATGAAGCTTGAGGACAAAATGCTGAATGAAATGAAGCAGAAACAAAAGGACAAATACTGTATAGTCTCAGGAATGTAAGTGAACTTTGAGAATTAAAGTTGAGAGCACAGGTTATCAGGAGATAGAAAGAGGATAGAGATTGGACATTTGATGCGGAAGGGGTACAGAATGTTCAGCAGGACTGATTGTAAAGATCCAGAAATGGATAGTACAATATTATCTGATAGTAGCACAATATTGTAAGCACACTGAAAGAAGCTGAATGTGATCATGGTTAAGAGAGGAGGGCTGGGGGTATGTATAACACCAGAAAGAAAGATAGAGAATAAAGACAGGGACGGTATAACCCAGGAATGCCTAGAGTGAACAATGGTGGTAATTAAGTGGATAAATATAAGAGTGCTTTTGTTACCAGACAAAAGTGATAGATTCTCTCGTCCAAAGCACTCAGATGACCCAGTTCTTGAGATATAAAGGTTTCAAAGAGAGAAAAAAATTATTACTACTAGCAGAAAAGCAGATGTTTGTCAGCCCAAAATCTGTCTCCTCAAACTGCAGTAATTTTGCTAGTTTTATAGAATTTTAGGATAATGAGCACAGTGGCTTCAGATGATATAGAGATGATCCAATTATTGAGCATGTGTAAATTGATTACATACTTAGTCACAGAATGTATGTAAGAAAATGACAGCCTTAATATGATGATGGGCATGATTTTTAGTATTATAATGAGGAATAGGTGACTTGTAGGTAAAAGTCTAAGCTACTGCATATGTCAGGCAGGCCCATTTTGGTTAGATCCAGTCTTGATTATCAAGATAACTATGGACTTGGTTTGGGTTAGCTCTGGGCTGACCCAAGACTCTTCATTAATAAACATTAGGGCCTGACTTTAGTGATTACAAGACTCTGAAGTTGAAAATCTGAATAAATGTGTACAAATGAAGTTTAGTCACATGGCTTTTACAATCACAGGGGCAAAAGATAAAGGCTATATAATCATTATCAAAGATCAAGGCAGCTGGAGTACAATTTAGAGATATCAGATATTTCCTTTTGTCTACTCCAATATACCAGAAAGCAAAAAGGAATACCTATATAATGATTCAGTAATCAAAATCATCCCCTAAATTCTAATTTCTTACTTACATTTTTGCATGAGGGAGAACAAATGAATGTAAACATTGCAAGATGTTGAAAATGGGATAGTATATGGGAAAAATTATAATCAATTCATATTAGGGTCTATAAATAACAGTAACATTGTAATATGCTACTATAGAATGTAACAAAGGCAATATGCCAAAGGTAAATATCAATAAGTGGGGGATATGAGGGAGAGGTATGGGATTCTTTGCAGAAGAAATGGAAATGTCCTCATATAGATTAAACTGATGAAGGCATGGCTATAGGATTATATCAAGAACCATTGATTTTTTACTTGGTTGGAGTGCATGATATAGTGAATAAAACTGCTTAAAATGAACACAGAGATACAAGTGTTGGAGAAAAAGTGAAGAAAGAGCTATTCACTGTTGTTAGGGAAGTAGAGAGGTACAGCCCCTCTGGAGAGCAGTGTGGTGACTTCACAGGAAGCTATGGTTGGTGTCGTTTGATCCTACAACCTTGTAGCTAGTATATACTTGGAGGAACTGAGAGTGGGGACAGGAATGGACACTTGCACACTGGTGTTTATGGTGAAAGTATTTGCGATTACCTAAGGGTGCATCTCTAAAGAACAGGAGCAGTGATGTATACATAATAATAGACTATTGAGTGGATGCAAGCAGGAATGAAGTCCTGAGGTATGCAGCTAGGTGAATGAAATGTGCAGACAGTATGCTGAATGAAACAAGCCAGAAACTAAGAGACAAATACTGTACGGCCTCATTAATATGGACTAATTATAATATGCAAACTCTGAGAAGTGGATTCGAGAGCATAGGTTATCGGGTGAAGGCCTGCAAAGGTTCCTGGCTTGTAACTGTCATAGCAGTCAACTCTATTCCAGAATTGTAACTGCTATTTTTAAATTCTGAGATTCTGGGTTCTTTGTATATAACGTGGTCATTCCTTGGAAATTTGGGTATTTGTATGACACCTGAGACTCATAGTTAGAGTTCTGCAGCTGTGAAAGTCAGCATTACTCCATACAGCAACTGCTATAAAACCTGAAAAACTGATGAGACTTCAGTTAGAGATATGAATGAAGCTGATTCAGAAGACTAAGGTGAAGCAGACTAAAGAGTAAAGGATGATATTGACTATATTTCAAAACTTCAACTTCTGGGAGACCAACTTCTGAGTTTATTTGGTGTGAAATTTATATTTTTGATAGCACTCGATCTAATCTAACTTGTAAGGTATGGTCAGCTTATTCAAACACTATAACAGCATGGAAACTTGAATAGGGAGTCAGATCTCGTTGGTTTGTATAGGTTGATGGGATGCCCTGATGCACTGCAGAGTAATCTAGGCAGAAGATTAAAAAATATTTGCAAAGTCCCTTTGAAGGATCTAAGAAAAAGGTAGAAATTTTAAACTTCCCCACCTGGGGAAGACCTGATATTCACACAATCTTTAGGGACTGCCAATTTGATGTGCCAGGCTTTCCATCTTGGGTTTACTTTGTGAAACTTATTTCTACAAAGGAGAAGCTAAGCCTATTTATAATTATGCCCAGAGAATCTCCTTTGGTGCTCAGATGGGGCCTGTCTCTCAAAGCCAACTCTGCAAATAAACTCACTGCCCTCCCCTCTACGTGGGACATGACTCTCAGGGCTATAAATCTCCCTGGCAATGTGGGACATGACACCCAGGAATTAGCCTGTTCCTGACATTGTGGGAGTGAGAAAGTCTTCTTCACAAAATGGGGGAAGAGAAAATGAAACAAAATAAAGTTTCTGTGGCTGATAGATTTCAAATAGAGCCAAGAGGTCATTCTGGAGGTTATTCTTATGCAATATATAGATATCCCTTTTAAATTTTTGGTGTGCTGGATTAGCTAGAGGGAAATACCTGTAACTGTGAACTGTAATCCAATAACCTTGATTCTTGAAGATGATTGAATAACTATAGAGCTTTTAAGGTGTGACCACGTGATTGTGAAAACCTTGTGAGTGACATTCTCTTTATCCAATGTCTGGACAGATGAGTGAAAAAAAAAGATAAAAACATATTAGGGGGAGGTGGGTATGGGATGTTTGGGGTATTCTTTTTCACTTTTGATTCTACTTTTATTCTTACTTTTGTTTTTTCTTTTGGAGTAATGAAAATGATCAAAAACTGTGATGATGAATGCACAGCTACATGATGATACTGTGAACCACTGATTGTACAATTTGGCTGATTATATATATAAGTGAATATATAATATATCTTAATAAAATTGCATTTAAAAAACAAAAAAACCCATGGTATTGGCATGAAGACAGACCTATAGACCAAATTTAATTTAAAATTCAATTAAAAGTTAGGAAATAAACCCTCATATTTATGGCAATTTGATTTTTGGCAAGGGGACCAAGTCCACAAAGGGGAAAAAAGTACACGCTTCCACAAACAGTGCCAGAAAAACTGGACATCCATATGCAAAAGAATGAAAGTAAAAAACAATTTACAGAATGTGAGAAAATATTTTGAAACCACATATCTGAGGGCAGGGTGGGTAATATCCCGAATATATAAGGAAATTCTACAACTCAAAAAGCAAAAGATAGACAACCCAATTAAAAATGAGCAAAGATCTGAATAAACAATTCTCCAAAGTAGAGATACAAATGGCGAATTAGCATATGAAAAGGTTCTCAATATCATTAACCATTAGGTAACTGCACATCAAAACCACAATGAGATACCATTTCACACTCACTAGAATGGCTACTGTTAAAAAAATGGAAAATAACAAGTGTTAGAAGGGATCTGGTAAAATAAGAGCACTAGTTCATTGTTAGTGAGAATGTAAAATTGTGTAGCTACCATGGAAAACCACGGCTGAAAACCATTTGGCAGCTCCTTAAAAAAATTAAGCATAGAATTAACATAGGACCCAGCATTTCCACTTCTTGCTATATATCCAAAAGAATTCAAAGCAGGGACTCAATCGCCTACTTGCACATCAATGTTCATAATGACCTTGTTTACAATTCCCAAAAGATAGAAGCAGCCCAAGTATCTACCAACAGATAAATAATTTGATAAGCAAAATTTGGTATTTACCTACAGAAGAATATTATTCAGGTGTAAAAAGGAATGGAATTTTGATTCATGTGACATGGGTAAACTGTGAAGACACCATGTTGAGGGAAATAAGCCATTTGCAAAATGACAAATATTGTATGATCTCACTGATAAAAGATAATTTGATTAAGCCAATTCATAGTGTCAGAAACTAGCTTACCAGTTACGACGAACCAGGGCAAGGGTAGGAACTGGGGAGTTCATGTTTGAATCATACAGAGTTTCTATTTGGAGTGAAAGAAAAGTTTTGGCAATGGATGGTAGTTATAGGAATACAACATTTTGAATGTAATTAACAGCACTGACTTACATATTTGAAAGTGGTAAAGGGAGAATTTGTCTATTCGTTACTAGTTTAAAACTTTTAAAAAGGCATAAGGGTATTTAAAACAAACACTGAAAACCAATGTAAACTATGGGCTATAATTAATATATAAAGTACAATTATAACATTGTTTCATCAATTGTAACCTTTGTTACAAAGGTACCACACTAGTGCAAACTGTTAATAATAGAGAAAACTTTCGATGTGGGCTGGTAAATGGGAATTTTTTACTTCTGCAGATTTTCCTGTAAACCTGCAACTTCTCTAATAGTAAAAATAATAATACCCCCCCAAATATACAAAGCACTTGTTATTTCTGGATGTGCCAATTGATTATGCATTTTCTCTTTAATATCTCTTTGGATTTCATTTAAAATGAACTTGTGTTATACATTTGTTTTTAAAGTTTGCAAAAAATTTTTATAAGACAGAAAAGTAAATCCAGAAAAAATTACACTATGGGAGGAAACTCAAACTCTCAAAAGCGTGAGATTTATAATCAAGACATGTTGCATCCTTCATACTCCCATTATCCTCTGGCCAAGGGGAGAAATAACGGTTCAAAGTGTCCAAGAAGAAATTAACCAAAGCAAATGCACATACAAGGTTCATTTGAGAAGCATAAGCAAAGCAGAATAATCAGGAAAGCGGTGGAAGGAGACCTGAGAAATGAAGGGTAAAGAGGCTGGAGGAGAGAGCAGAGACTGCTTGCAGTGGTATCTGATCCACCACCATCTATGGAGATTTCCTCAGAAAAGAAGGTTGGCTCCTGGCCTCAGCTGGCAGCTCCTTTAATCTCTCTCATGTCAGACATCTGTCATCACTCTGCAAGGACCATTGGAAATCAAGCCTATTCACAGTTTGTCTTGGATCTCTTCTAGTCTTCCCACCCATACCAGCTACTGAAAAGGGAAAGGGGGAAAAAGCTATAGTTTCTCCAGCTATGGTGAGGATAGCCAAAAAAAAAAAAAGGAAAGAAAATGAGACAACATTAACAAAGGAGATATGTTCCCGTGACTCCTCATTGTCAAAGGCACCATTCATTCATTCATTTCCCAAATATTTATTGGTCATAAGTGTGTGTACTGGGGTAAGCATTGGTGACACAGTGTTAAGTCCAGCCTGAGCAAGGCTCCCTTTTTCTGGTTCCATGTTCTTCTTTCAACAAGCTATGGCTCCTGGGTCTCAGCCCACTTTCACCTCTCCTGGGATATTCCCTTTCCCTTGACAGCAAAATGCAGATGGTGCCTAACAAATGCCTAGATATCTGGGAAAGGGGAAATAAGACGAGAGAAGTTATTATCATTTTGCTGACCCACAAGAGACATGTATCCAAACAACAATACTTCACCTATCCTTCAGTTGTCTTTGAAAATTTCTCTAACCTTAAGAATACACACTAGAATTAGGTGTCATTCTTCAAAAGTAAATATAGAAGTATATAAATGATTTTCAGATGTTGGTGCCTTCATCCAGGCTGATATCTGTAGATTTTCTTTCTATCTAGTTTTTATTTGCTGGCAAACTTCTAGTCATTTTTTTTTCTTATGAGCTATTCTATATTATATATACAAGAATATATCTAGTGGGTATTGATAGATATGCAGACACATGTAGACAGGCAAGAAGGGAGGCAGAGAATTGATAGATACATAGATTAAGGAATGCAAATGAAGCAAAGAACGATGTATACTCCACCCATCTTAGGAAACAGAACACTATAAAACCTTTGTAGCTGATCTTGTGGGCTTCCCATGTGTGTTCATTCAATCATCCAGCTCCCAGTCTCCAGACTTGATCAGCATTCTGAATTCTGTTAATTGTCCCCTGTTTTCTTGAAATATACCCCTCTGTTTATTGTGCCTTTTCATGCCTTTATATAAATGGAATCATACTACATGTATTTCTTCATGAGTTACTACTTTCGTTCAGTCTATGTTTATTTTTCACCCTGCGGTTCATTTTCTTTCTGATGCATGGTATCCCAACATAATGACTGCCCTGCAATGTATTTCTTTGGCTGATTATTTCCATTTCTTTGCTAGTGAAGTAAGTGCTGCTAAAAAAGTCCTTGTGGACATCTCCTGATGCACGTGTGCCAGGGTGCCTCTAGGTTATTTTCCTAGGAATATAATTGCTGGGTTGTAGGGTTTTGCAATTTAGTAACTAATGCTAATTTCTTTTTCAAAGTGTTGGCCCAATGTACTTTCCATGAATAGGATATGAGAGTTGCTGTTGCTCCCCAACCTTGACAACAATTGGTTACATCAGACTTCTTCATTTCTAGTAAGGAGTTTTACCTTCAGCTCTGCTTTGCCTGAAATGAACAGCAATAGCAGCTTATTTCAGTTGGCATTTGCCTGCTATAACTTTTTCTATTTCTTTATCCTTAAATTTTTCGTGCTCTTAAGTTTTAGGTGCATCTCTTAAAAAGTAAAGCATTCATTTAAAAAATCCAATCAGACACTTCTGGCGTGTAACCAGAAAGCTCCTTCCCATTTATTGTAAGAATTGATATACTTGGATTTGTTTCTTTCAATTTGTTTTATGAATTCTATTTGCCTTACTTTTTCTTCTTTTTCCTCTCCTTACCTTTCTTTTTTTAATTGATTGGGGATTTTCCCCCTTACTCTATTTTTTACTCCTGTATTATTTTGGAAGTTTCATAATAAATTTCCACTCTTTCAGTGTTTACCTTGGAAATTACACGTCTTGTCTATTCAAGCCCAAAGGTAATCACATATTTATCCTCCTCCTAAACAGAACAAGAAACTTAAAATATGATCATTCTTGTCACCTCTTTCTTGACAAAAATGTGTGTTATCACAAAATTTTAGCTCTAGCTTTTTTTTTTTTTGGTTGGGGGTTGGGGGTTGGTGCATGGTCCGGTAATTGGAAATTGAGCATTCTATCACTGAACCACCCATGTACTCTCCAGCTCTAGTTTTAAAAATTGGTTAGATAGTACTAATAATGCTTTATGTAGCCAACTTTGTTTTTTTAAACAACAAAAATTATTTTTAAAAAAACAACAGATTTTTTTATCTGCATGTTTGCTTTACCTTTTTCTCAATATATATTGATAGATTTCTAACCTTCTCTCAGGGATTATTTTTCTTCTTTCCAAATTTCTTCCTTTTATACTACTCTAGTGGTGGTAGCGAGCACATATGTTTAGCTGAAGAAGACCTTATTTCACTATTGTTCTCAAATTTACCTTATTGGACATATGATTCTGGGTTGACAGTTTATATCATTCAGCAGTATCAAGTATTCTACTGTCCTCTTTCTGCTAAGTTAGCAGTCAGTGTAACTCACATTCTTTTGAATTGATCTATTTTATCCCTCTGTCATATTTTAAGATAGTCTTTTCGTCATTTGTGGTTTGTTTCAGGCTCATTTTTTCCATTTGTTTATTTGGGTGGATGTGTGAGTGTGTTTCTTGTTTGTTTTCCTATTCAGAATTCACTGGACTTCCACTATCTCTTTCAATAATGCCTCTTGAATATCCTTTCACATCTCTATTTCTGGAAATCTAATTAAATGTATATGAGACCTGCTACCTTAACATTCAAGTCTCATAAGCTCTCCTTATAGTTTCTATTTGGTTGTGTTTCAATACTGTTTTCTGCTTAATCTGTATACACCATCCTTTCAGTCTGTGTTTCTCTCCTTAGGTCTGTTTAATTCATGTCACATTTAAAGTTTTAATTTTAATGATCATATATTAATTTCTGGTCCTTTAACCTATCACCCTGGTCATTTTTAACAGATTCTTGCTTCTCTCTCTTATTATTTTTTTTTTTGCGTGGGCAAGCACCAGGATTGGACCTGGGTCTCTGGCATGGCAGGGAAGAATTCTGCTACTGAACCACTGCTGCACCACCTTCCTGCTTCTTATCAATGCTTATTTTACTTTTCTCTTAAAGTAAAATATATATATTTTATATATATAAAATATATATATTTTACTTTAATATATATATTAAATATATAAAGAAACATATATTTTATAGTTTATACCTAATATAAGAAGGATTTTGCATGCAATTTTATTATTTGATGCTATTTCAAGTCTTCTTCATAGTACCTTTATTCTTTGTGTGCTTTTTGATTTTTGATTGTGAACTCATAATTGTCAGGCCTGTTTGTGGGAAATATTTGAAACCTATTGTGTTAAATTGCAAGCCGCTAGAAAGTGATATACCAGAACTGGAATGGCTTTTGAAAAGGAGAATTTAGTAAGTTACAAGTTTACAGTTCTAAACCTATGGAAATGTCCAAACTGAGGCATCCAGGGAAAGTATCTTAATTCAAGAAAGACTGATGCATCTGGAAAACCTCTGTCAGCTGGAAGGCATACTGGTCCCTTGGTCCTGGACCACCTTGCTTTCAGACTCTATTTCTGTGGGGGTTCCTCACTTTGCTTCTCTGGGGCTGGCTTTCATCTCTTGGCTTCCTTTGGTTCTCTCCAAGTTCTGGCTTGCTTAACATCTCATGGTGATGTCTGCTGGGCTCCAAGCAACTCCAAACATTGTGTCTCTCTTCTGTGAAGCAACTGTTCTCCAAGCATCTCTCTTGTCTCTCCAAAATGGTTCCTCTTTTAAAGGTCTCCAGTAAACTAACCAAGACCCACTTGAAATGGGTGGAGTCACCTACAATTGGCATGCCACATCTGTGGAGATAATTTAATAAAAAATTCTTGTCCTGCAATATTCAATCAGGATTGAAAGAAATGGCTGCTACCACAAGATTGGATCAGGATTAAATCATGGCTTTTCTGGGGTACAAAATACCTTCAAACTGGCACATTTATGTTGAGGGTGCATTTCTTGTGGCCATGTGTCTAGAAGTATTATCAATCCAGAAAAATTTATAAAATTCTAGCTGGAATAAGAGATAAAAACTAACAAAACAAAACAAACAAACAAACAAAAAAAACAAACAAAAAAATTCTAGCTTGAAATTATTTGCACCGTAAAAGTAGTCTGAATTTTAGCTGTAAACCTGGATGAGAATGAACTTGTGGTTGGAAAGTCTTAGGAAAATTTTCTGTTTCCTTCCACTCAGAACCAAGGCTGAGAGAGCCAATTAACTCAATGACATGTCTCTGAAAGATATATTTTTTTCTCCAGTTCACTTACTGATGTGCTGCATTTTGGAGACCCCAGATTTACTAAGGATCTCCAGTCTCACCATTTAACTTCCTTGGGCCCACGATTTCTCTCCTTTGATACCACTTGCACTTTTTCAAGCCCAAGTTCTGGCCCACCAGCTATCGGCAATTACCCTCAGAGTCAACAGTGGCCTCAGGTACATCTGTCTGGATTTATATTTTCTCATTATTGCTGACATACAAAACTTCCTCTTATTTGTTTATTTTGCCTATTTAGCCATGTATTTAACAAGACTGTCCCTGACCCCTCCCAGCATTTTGGAAGTTTCTCCACTAGAAGTATTATATTGGATAGTTAATCCTCCATATGCTGGTAACGAAAGTTATACCATTCATTCTGAAGTCATTACAAGAGTTGAAGAAGCCTTTTCTTATTCCCCAGCCCATTTACAGACCCCTCCTCCATTCTCATCACAATCAAGTAATCAGCTTCTACATTCTACATCTATGGTTAGTGTTCGGTTGGCATCTGGCAAGAAATGTAACATGAACTTTTTTTTTTATTCAGAAGTTTAACAAGACCTCCCCCTCCCCGCACCTTTACCAAGCACTGTTCAGTCCCTTGTGGGTGAAGAGCTGCTTGCGTGGCTAGCTATTCCCAAGAATTGAGAACAGTTTGCATTTTTGGTTCCTGTTTATTTTGCTGTAACTGAAGTCCTTCCAAACAGCAGTTAATGAGATTTTCAGAGACACTAGACTATCATGAAATAGCTGTACATTCCTGCAGAATACCTGTACCAAGATTTCAACCATGCAAGTGGCACATTAGAGTTTTTGAGGGGTTCCTGCCCCATCAAGATGCCCCTGGAAGTATTGTTCCATGTTGTAGAGGGGGGTATAACAGGGAGATCTGGGCTGCCCACACTCTTGGCTTTCACACAGCGGAATTTCTCTTTTTTTTTTTAAGTGGCCTTCTGCTCATCAGAAAACATCCCTGACTCATAAACAACTTGTTTTGTGAACCAAAGGGGAGATGACCTAGATACCAACTTCTCACTTTTTATGAATAATCTCATGTTTCTAACTTAAGATACCTGGTTTCTGGTTCTACACTTGTCATTCACTTTCTGTTTGGTCTTTGGATGCTTACAGATTCTTCTATGCTTCGTTATTTATGCCCATAAGAAAACCAAATTAAAATGATACAAAGCAGCAACCACTAAACCAAAAACAATGGAATTTGGGGATTTAGTGACTCTAAGATGACTTCTGCCACAAAAATGTGAGTTGTGAAGGTATGACTGATATTCAACAAAAATTATATTGTCATCATCTAGGAAGCTTCTTATATGAGCAAGTCTCCAGTGGATATTAATCCTCAAAGATATTCTCTGGAATTCTTACCCAAAACATAAGAGAAGCTGGCTTACATGAAGATATACCTTGACCCATCACAGAACAGTATGGAGATGGAATATGGCCCAACTTAGCCATCAGTGCTCACTCCCAAAGACTTTACAAGAAAAATTGAAAATAAATAAAAATTAAAAGCAAAAACTCAAAAGACTTTTTTGCCAAATAGCACATGAGCAATCTAAACAGAGAAAGAAAAAGACCAACAGACTTGACAGTTTGGAAAAGTAGAAATTATGATTAAATTTTAGATGGCTGAATACTAGCCCTCTTTCTACCATTCACTTGTTCTGTGTTGCTGAGTATACGGCTTAACCTGAGCTGGCTTCGTAAGCATGTGAGCTGTACAGTCACATACGACTCCATGCTTGGTTCAAATTACCAACAATTTTTTAACAGGGGGCTCTGCATTTTCATCATGCTCTAGACCCTGCAAATGAATAATGCAGCCAATCTTGAGCTTGACCTTTCTGAAACTTGGGAATAGTAATGCATATTGTTATAGTAAGGACTAAATGTAATGCCTGTGAAAGTTCTCAAGAAGCTCAATGTGTAGTGTGATTGCCCAATAAATGATAAATCTGGTTCTCTACTATAATCCATTTTAGGACCCATATACAACTGTTCTTCTTTATAAGGAGGCAAAGGATTTAGGATTTTTATTTTCTCCTCAGTTTATTTTCATAGACTGGTGCAGTCCAAGTGTGGAAGCATAAAACTGTCTTGAGTAAAAGATGTGTTGGGCTAGTGCAAAAAATATTAAATACAATAAAAATCTCTCATGCATTTATAGTTTGTTCCGGGGCATCACAAGGAATGGTAGCTCAGATCAAGCCTCTGAGAATTTCAACAGTGCAACATTCTCCCATCAGCAACTAACATTGATCTTGACCCCTTGCACAACTTCACTGGAAAAATAAGCCCTTAAATGGTAACTATCTTCCTCCTTAAATCTTGTTAAGTTACGGGGAAAATTTGAGTTGTTACTAAGGAGTGATTACATCATTTATGTCCCTTGAACTCTCCGTTTTCAACACATTATTAGTTTTTAAAGAATGCAAGTTCTTTGATTTCAAAAGAGGCCTTCTTCACCTCTTGCTGAAAAGATTTTGATGAACACCTTTTGTTGTTTTATTATCTGTCTCTACTTCCACATTTTCTTGATTGAAACATAATTAGATATTACAGTTGTATAATTGCATTTCTGCCTAGAATGGGGTGGAGTTTGGTAAGAGTTTAGGGGATTTCTGGCAAAATAAACAATAAAATAATAATGATAGTTCACATTTCATGATCTAAGTGCCAAGATTTCAATAACAACATGTGTCATTTTATTTTCCTAACAACTTTATAAGATAGGTATTAATTATTGTCTCCCATACACAAATGCAGAAAATGAGGTGAAATAATTTGCTCAGAGTCATGTTAGTGGTAGAACTGGACTTGCATTCATGCTCACTGAGCTACACTGTTTGCACTGAACTTTATGGCTATTGCATGCCACATATTTTTAATCACTGTGACATCTAAAGCAAAAAGATGAGAGATATAGATAGTTATGTGGATACAGTTTGGTTTCAGGCCCTGTGATTGATCTTCAGCAATAGAGAAAAAACCTTGGTCATGAAGGGCTCCTCCTCAGAAAGGATACGATTTAATTATTAATCATTTATTTATTCATTGATATCTGATTTAAATTCATTGAACACTGGTAAAAACCAAATGCTATTTAGGCCGTGGGGACACAGTGCATATAATAGAAATGATGCTTACCTCCAGGGGCTTAAAAAGTGAAATGAATAACAAACCAAGTAAACATATGATTCAACTCATGTTAGGTTGTATGAAGGATAAATGTAGGATGCTTGGTGAGCTTATCAGAAGAGAATGGTTAGGCAAAAGTCATTCTCCCTGAGAATGATGAAGGATGAAGAGAGATAGGTGGAAAATGAGGTGCACTGATTGAGCCACTGTGCCAAGGGAAGCTTCATTTACTGGAATGGGAAACATGTCTGGAATTGGGGCAGGATCTTGGTGGGGGTGGGGTGGGAAAGAGAACAAAAGTTCCTTTTTTGGTATATTAAGCTTGAAATGCTTGTTACAAAGCCAAGAAGAAATGTCAAGAAGCCATCATATAGGCAGCTCCAGATATCAAATGAAGTGTTTATAGGCTGGAAATACAAATTTGGGATGAGCTGAAAGAGAGATGAGATCTTGAAAATCTAGACTTAGAATAGAAAGAGGAGACCATAGGACAAAAGAGGAAGAAAGAAAAAATATGAGAAAGAAGAGGACTAAAGCAGAAGAGGAACAAAACAGCCCTGAAAAAAAGACCTGCATTCTCTGAAGAAGGCAGCCAGAAAGGTAAAGGGGAAAACCAGATTAGCATGATCTCCCTACAAGGGTGTGAGGGGATAGAATACAGAGCACAGGTGGGGATACAGAGTCTTTGAGAGGCAGAAGTATACATCCTCTCTTGTGACAGACAGAAAGGAGAAAAGAAAGATGAGGATATAGGTATCTACAGATATTGCCATGTTGCTGTGCAAGGTGAAATATTACTATGGAAATCTGGACCAAACACCATGGGAACACTCAGTAAAAAAGGACTGCTAAACTCCCTGAGAAAGGGGAGAGAGGACAGGATTAGAGAAACAACATAGATGAAATAATTGACCTATGTTTTAAAAGATGAGTGGGCCTTAACCAGATGGATAAGGTTGCCATATTTAGCAAATAGAAATAGAGCATGTCTCATTCAATCTTAGGGAGATACATATCCTAAAATGTTTTCCATTGCTTATATGAAATTCCAGTTATACTGGGTGTCCTGCATTTTATCTGACAATGCTTTCGGCAGAAATGGTAGGGAAAGCACTCCCAGCAGAGGATGCAGCAAAAATCAAGGTATGGAGCCTTGGCAATTCATGATGTGTTTAGAAAATCACAAATAGCTTGTAATAAGCAAACTATGAAAGAGTTACTGTAAATGAGAAAGCTACAGAGATATGCAAGGCCCATATTTTGAAGGTGTTTGATGTTCCCTTGCTTGCTTGTTTGCTTTTTACCAGGGCAACACTAGGTGAACATTTCATTCTGAAGTCTGCCAGGTGTTATCCAGCCAGTATTTGTCACATAAGAATGGGAACAGATTTTATGGTCAAATATAAGGAAGGAAGGGAAACTCACATTTGTTAAACACCTCTGATGTGCCAGCCCCTCTCCCAGACACTTTGTATATATGATATGATTGATTCACAGAAAAATCGCAGAGAGGAAACCGAGTCCCAGAGGAAACAACCTGTTCAAGATCACACAGATGGTCACTGGAACACTTGATGGTGCAGGCCCCCAGGCCAGCGCTCTTTGTATTTACACAGTCATAATGGATTGCAGTTCCTCTCAACAAAATCAAGTGACTATAAGCAGGGATAGAATACACTTTACTCCGATGAAGACCCATTTCTAGAAAAGTTGTCTTCTGAATGTCTGAATCTTCTTTTGTAATCTTCTGGACCCTTAAAAGAATGCTACCACCTTTACTGAAGCACACGCATGGCTGTTCTTAAATGTTCACATCTCTCTGGTCAGTTCTATCCTGTTTACTATAAAACCAAACTACTTTGAAGATCTAAATATGTGTAAGTTCTTTGAAGGCTTAAGCATGTTTCTTACCCTTTGAGATTTATGCGTGTGTACTCTCAGAGCTCAAAAGCCTTGTGATTGCCTCTGGGAATAAGACAGCTTGTTTTGGCTACAGTCAGTTTGGGAACAGCACAATTGAGATGCTGCTTAGATAAATGACACAAACCGCACTGGTGATATCACACCTTTCCTGTGGAGCTGTTGCAAAGGAGAACATTGACGCTATTGAAAAAGAATACTTTGAATGGTTGTCCTTTTACCTTGAGCTATTGAGAAACAAGACATTTTAAAGCCTCATTATTTCAGAAAACTTCACTATGATCTCAGTTCAGGTCTCTTTCAGAAATGCATATTGAGCATCTACCATATATGAGGCATGGAGTTGGATGCTAATAATTTCAGAGTAAATTAAACATTATCCCTGATAAGCATGGACTCACAGGATTGGTAGTTATATTCAGTTACTATTATTGTCTTAACAGCTTCATTAGAATACGGAATATTTCATCAAGTGTTGTGATAAAGATGAACACAAGGTAGTGTGGGGGCATGAAAACTCCCTGTTTCTGGGGCAGGGAATGGGGGAGAGGGTAAATGGCAGGGTGTCTTACTAATGAGGGAGTACCACATAATTCATGAAAGATGACATTAAAGAAGGGGGAAAAGACTGATATAGGCAAGAGAATCCCTTGATCAAAGACATGATGTTGTGAAACAACAAGATGCTTTAAGGTTATGCAAGGCTAACTTCACCATTTTATAGATGAAATTACTGTCATCTAGAGATGACTTGTTTTAGAACAAGTGTCAGAGCAGGGACCAGAACACCAGCTCCTGACTTCAAGCCGCCCAATGTGAAATCTTTGCTCTCCACATTTAGACTACATTCAAATACCTAGTTATTGGTCAAAGTATCTATAAACATTTCAGGTATTCCAAGCAAAATTCCTCACCACAGGTTACATGAGATGTCCAAGACCACCCTCTTTGCTAGATGAAAGAGTCATCAGGATTTGCTATGGGATGAATAAACCATGGAATATCTCTAAGTTTCTAACAGGGATGCATACTAAAGTTATTGTCATTTTGAAAAGTTCTTTTAAGCAACTTTAAATGGACTCAAGTGGGACTTCTGAATGTTCCCAGCCTCCTCTTTCTCCTTCTGTTTTCTCCTCCACTACTTCATTATCAAATTTTTGTTGCTTTAGTCACTGAAAGACAGTTTACAATTTGAAGGAAAATATTGCCTAGTTACCCTAAAGCATGAACTCCAAGAAAGTTTCATTTGAGTTCTAAACTTCCTTGATCCCAGGTTAAGAATGCTGGAGGTATGCTGTTTAAACTTGAGCAAACCACTTGTCTTTTATTTTAGTCTCCTCACCTTTTCAGGACTGTATGACTTAGAGATTCCTACCAGCTCTAAAGTTTAATGTTTTATTTTTCTAAGTAACTGACAGAAAGATTAAGCTTCTTGTAACTTATTTTCAAATCTTAAATATATTCCAGTGATTTGAACTGAGGAAGGACATCTGACACATGAGCCTGCCAATGACTTGCACAATCTTTTTCTCCTTGGTTCCTTCAGCCAAAGAACATTACTGCCTTTTCCTACCTATTGAAGCTCTCATCCTTCTAGCATGACTCTAGATTTTCTCCTTGGACGATTTTCCATGCTGCCTCTTATAACCAAATAAAAACAAAAACAAAACAAAACCCAAAAAGACATCTCTACATTTTTGTAGAGAAAGGGACATTCGAAACACAGCTATTAACATTTCAGCTCTCTAAAACCGTTCCTCAGTTTCCCAAAAGCAGTTTGTCTTGGTTCCTTCCATTTTTTTTTTTTTTATTTTTTACCACTGAAGAAAAGTATCCAAGTAAACATAAGGCTAAAGATGTAAGTGTGGAACTCATTTCTCTTTGGGCTATAAAATGAATTGTTTTCTTCTCTCACCTCTAAATGTATAGTAAGAACACTGCGTTTTTGGTTCAGCAAAGTTAAGTGGAAAGAATGCTGACATCTCTTCATTCTTTGGCTGTAAGATCACCAACACCCTTTGGAGAACTGATAACACATTTAAATTAGGCCCCTGAAAGAATGAAACCCTGTTTTCCCACTAGAACAGATGGGAGGTATTGGGAAAATGCTTCTACAAGTCTGCTATACTTGTGTGCTATAGTTTGATCATGTCTGATGTCCTTAATCTTATTGCCTCTGACTTTTTACCTTTCCATTACGCTCCCATAATTACATAATTACGGTTGCCTAGATACTTCATGATGTGCTGTAACTTTGTCCATATTTGTTTCCTCTGCCAGAGATGCCTCTCCACCCTCTTCACCACCGGATCCTCTCTCACATACCCTGGAAAAGTCACCTGAGGTCACTCATTCTGAGACTCCTCCCCTGACATCCACTAATGGCATGGTCACTCAGATTCCACCTCTATCATAACAGTGTTTACATTGCATTCCAATGACATTTCAGCCACCCCTCATGTCACAGGGTTTCCATTTGATCATCTAAAAAAAACTCAACATGTGTTTATCTGGGTTTTGAAGAACTCTGACCAACATTTAACTAAGTAAGAGTATGTTAGATAAACCCTGATAATTGTCTTCCAAACAGACAGATGAGCACATAGTAAGCCTTCAGTGCATTTTTGAAGTGAACTGATGAATTAATACAGACATTTTATAAAGAAGATAAAATACATTGCTTTGTGAGATTGTCACATTTTTGTTGGAAAGTTTAAGAAAATGTAGATTTATCTCTATTCCACAGTGTCAGGGTTCAATTCAGAAGTGGTACAACTTTCTTTTGCTTATCCCAAGATGCCCTACACTGAGTAGGAGAAAGAGAACTCTGGACCAAGAGTCAGCGTTTTTGGATTCTATTTCTGGCTCTACCACTTAGTGTGTTTGACTCAGCTTCCTCCCTAGCAGAAAGAGAATAAATTACCTAAGAGTGTGGTTACGGTAATTAAATAAGACATACTTATGTAAGCCTTTTGAAATGTTAGAGCAGTTTGTAAATATTAAGTCAAAATAATATTCTCCTTTTCCTTCTGAGCTACCTAATTTATTATTTTGTTTTTTTAACCAAAGGAAAATTGGAGTATGTGAATAGCAGAAAAAGGGCAACTTTCTTCTATGCTTTTTTGTTTTAAAGCCATGCGTGTGACTAACCTTGCTTGTTTAACAAACGTGGAAGGACATATCTCCTTGTCTCTGGAATTTTGTCATCACTCATTCAGGTAAGTGGATATAAACATGTTCACCTCTGCTTTTCCCTATATGATCCTCTATGGCTAAATTTTTAAGATGCAAGAGGCATTTATAATGAACAGTTGACTCATTATGGCATTGCAAGATATTGTCACAATTTTGGTTGTTTACAAAAGTATTCATTGGAATTTGACTTAAACCATTGTGAGACTTGCTCTCTAGTTACATGCGAAATTTAATCGTGAATTTTTTCCTGTAACATGGATACAATTCTATCCTTTCTACCCTCCCACCCCCCCCCAAGTATTCCTCAGATTCTGTACAATGCACAGTGCTTGGTACTCTGTATATTGAAATGGGATTGTGAAATTGTAGTTATTTCCCACACTTTCCACATTACTGCATACAAGAATGTTTACATTTTAATAACAAATAGTGGGAGAAAAAGGACCTAAATATGAGTCCTAGCTCCCCTTATTCTTGGCTGTATGACACTAGAGAAGTACCATGAATCCCTTAAATGAAAATAATGCTGACTTTCATTTAAATACTGAGGCAGAGTAGAAAAATAACACCCTACAGTAACTTCAAGTCAGTCCATTAATCATTTATTGGCAAATCCTTTTATTAAACAAACATTTATTATGTGGCAAGCCTTATGCTAGGTAACCATCAGGAACAAAGCAGAAATGTTCCTAATCTCTAGCATATAAGTATGACTCACCCTGTGGCTAGGAGGTTGGCTTCCGTTCTAGATTAAAAGAAATTTGTGAATGGGAAACACTCTAAAATATCCCTTCCAATGTTGGTTCTTTCATCACATCAATAGCTTCAATGATGAGCAGCTCTTTCCCACACATCACCTCAGGAATCCCTGCAATTCAGACAGTCCTTTTTTATTGTCAAAAGTCTTGACAAAAGTTTAGCCCTTGGTGCCCCATAGAACAAAACTTGGCAACTGTAAGCCATATCAAGTGGCTCTTAATTCTTAGGTAAAACTGATACAAAGGTGACAGAGAGATCCTGGTAGGTCAGAAAAAATTCTGACACATCAAATTTGTTTTCCAAAATAACCCCAAATTTCCACAAACCTTGATTTTTTTGGCAATTAGATGTCAGTGACATTGTCACCTAAGGTGTATCTGGAGTTTATATATAGCTTAAGAAACTCATGAGTTTGGGAGGGCTTGGTTAGGGAGCAACTCAATGATGTCCTTTCTCCACTTTGAGTTTGGAAACTGCTGAACATCTTTTTTCATGAGAGTGCCATTGCCATTGGGTCATGTTGGTATCCTAGAGAAAGCCTCTATCACTGAGCAAGTCCAATCCTTCATTTCACAAGTGGGGACATTCAGGCTGAGAGAAGAGAAAATCTTGTTCAGGACATGCATTGATTTAAATCTAGGCTTATTTTAATTTCCAGGTGTACAATCCCCACTATATATACAAGCAGACATCTCAGCATCTTCCAAGCCAATGTTTAAACTCTTTCCCCTTCAGTGTATGTATTTTCGTTCTAGGCATTTGATTCCAGCCTCCACATCAACCCTATGTAATAAGTAACTTTATGACCCCATTTTTATCTGATGAAGTCACAGGCCCCCAGACATTCAACTATTAAGAGGGGGATCCCAAATTCCCACCTGGTCTGTATGTCTCCAAAGTCCAGAATCTTTCCACTGCACCACACTGCTTCCCATGGTTTCCATTTAAACTCTTTTCCTTGTGTACTTCTACTCACACTTCAGGATCAATATATCATGTTTGTTTGTTTTCTTGACTGCATTTGAAAAAGAAATTTGATCCAGTCATCACTTTCCATAATCTTTATGATGTGGTTGCAATATTGTAAATACACTAAGTCCAAAACTATCTCAGCTGCTTGATCAGTAAATTTTTTTTTGGCAGTGAATTCACCCAACGTCCCCCAGTACTACCTTAAGGAAGCCAAAGATTATTTAAGGACCATTATTGCTCTCAAAAAATTTACAGTTTAGTTGGACAGATGGTCCAGGAGGGGGCCTAGCACATTACATTGCACATCCAAAGGTCATTTACCTTTGAGAATTAAACTCTCAAATCCAGATTTTCAGCATCTTACAAACTCAGAGGACAAGGTAAGGGAAATGTCCATGGATGATGAAAGCCATGGACCAAGCCCTTAAAATGTACTAGATTTTCCTAGACAGAGAGTAGGTGTGTGTAGATATGTGTGACAAATTTGAGGGTGGACCAAAACCCTGGTATTTAAAAACAACATGACTGTGCAGAAATGTCCACACTGTCCAGGAGCAGGTGTATTTGGATGGTAAAGTTAGTGGCTTGATGCAAGGCTAACACATCTGGGCTATGTCTTCAGCATCATGGAGAGACTATGGAGCATTTTTACCAAGAAATACATGTATCTGGCATAACTATGGCATTTGTGTGGATTATGGATTGTTTGGGACCAGACTGAAAGCAGTTAATATTCCACCTTCAATACACTTGACTTGATATATCTTGAAACATCAGTTATGTGACGGGTACATTGGGGCGAGAAGAAAGAGTGGAAACAGGAACAAATGAGATGTTTTCCCTGTCCCCCATGAATCCCACAGTCCAACGTCAGAAGTTTATTACCACATTTTCAAGAAAGATATCCATGTTCCTGACAAGCTTAATCCCCAGGCACACAGCAGTTGTTGAATTAATATTGGTGGACTAAATTATTGAACAAATGACTAAGTAAATTAATATAATTATCAGTCAGAATCCAAAGTGATAAGTGAACTAAACATTAACTGACACATTGATCACCATTTTCAGGTTACAAAAAGTTTTCTCATCTTCTACATTATCAAAAAGTCCTGGAAGGTAGGCACTTTTTTTGTATCATAACCATTTATCATATGAGGTAATAGAGGCTTTAAAGAGGTTATATGATTTTGTTCATCACCCAGCCAAGAAGACCAAGTCTGGGACTCAAAACCCAGTTCCTTAGCTTCAAATTCATTTCATTCTTATTAATCTCTCTGTAGAAGTTAATAATATACATCTTCAAAAGGTATTTGAGTCCTGTGATAGTCATCTCAAGGGGGTACAAAAGCAAAAACAAATAAAGGAACTCAGAAGTCCATGAAATAATCCATGCACAGGTAGCTGAATCATCCCTGGCACAAAGTCAATTAGGCAGATGATTTTGCTTTTCTGTAGCAGACTAATATATCCTACAGAAGCTTAAATGACTTCTTGACTTAGAGTCTATTAATGGATTCCCATAGAGTCATTCATTTGTTCATTCTAATTCATTCAGGACATCTTCTAGCATGTTAAAAGTAGGCCAGACTGAAAGGATGATCTCACCCTGTCTGCAGAGCACAGGCCCTGGACTGGGATCTGGAAGATGATTTGCTCCCTTGCAACTGTGGGGTCAGGAGACCTGGGAGGCAATAATTGGAGGGCTGTGGGCCAAGTAGCCATCCCTGGGGGATGATGGCCCCTTGAGATGCAACCATATGGATTATGTTTGTCTGTCTGTCCCATGCCTTTGCTGCCCCAGGGTGATATGTCTGCCTGTTTTAAATGCCAGAAATGGAAAATTAACTCAGATTCCATCTTCCTTGCATTGAACACTATGACTTCACACCTAATGTAATATTCAATCAAATTTTCATAAAGATGTACTGCTCTTCAATCCAGTTATGTGTGCCTCATAGTGACATGTAAATAATGGGGAAGGGGAGAGGCATCGGAGTGAGAGAAAACAGGATTCAAATTCCAGTAATGAACTTGCTGTGGAAACTTTACCAACAGACTTATCTTCTCTGAGCTTTAGTTTGCTCACCTGCAAAATGGAGAAGAAATTTACCCTCCAGGAGTGTTGGGAGTGTTAAATTAAAAAATAATAATAATAATAATAATAACAGAATTGTTTCTCATTTGGTAGGCACTGTCCTATTTACAATTTGTAATTGAATCATCACAATACAGAATAATCAAGTCCTTTAAGTGATAAACTCCAAGATTGAAGGACGTTGCATGATATTCCTGAAGGTGGAAATCTGGTAATTGGCAGGATTCAGAGGCCAGAGTCCAGTCCAAGTCAGTCTGACCCTGCATTTTTGTCTATCAGCTTGCTAGACTGCTTTCATGCTTTTGTTTTTTGTTGGCTTCTTCTACTACCCCCCTGCTCCTGTTCTCTACATAGTTTTTCTTCATTAAGAAAAACAGTCATTTGGTCCATTACTGGATGAGGACTCTTAGGCTTGGAGACTGAATCCAAGGTTCTGTGGTCTCCTACTAGGAAATCTCTTAACTTAGGTCATGCCACTTATTTGGCACCCAGTATATGTTCATTTTTATTTCTTCCAGTCAGCTCCAAAGTAAAAAATATATCTGAGGCTCTCTCCTTGCTTGTGGATACCAACAGCTATAACTGCCAGACACTAAGCCCCTTGGAGCGTGTTGGTGGAAGGACACTCTCCCTGTACTGGAGGCAGTGGAGCAAATGTCTATAGGAGGTAGGATCTGGGATGCTTACTGCTGTTTGTACATGGGTATCCCCAGGTGATGTTTTCCATTTGTTCTCTTCCCTCCAAGTTTGGTCCACCACCCAGGAGAGGTCTGAACAGGCACCAATACCAGTCTGTCCTACATTATTAGAAAACACTGAGAAAGTAAACCCATTCCCAAGTCTCATGTCTCATGGAAGGCAGCAACTGGAAGGCTGGCAGGGACAGGAAGCTCTTTTGGTACAGTCCTTCCCAAAGAAGACTGTGACACTGTGCCACATCTGCTGTAACTGTCTAATACTGGGAACTGAACCTTCTGATTCCTTTTCAAGACCCCTTTCACCGTTCATATAGCTTTCCCATTGTGTGAACTAATAGCTTTTAGCACATTTATCCTTCTCATCTAAGAAACTGCTCTTACACTATTTCATCATTGGTTTAAACCATCTCATCATCTATGCATTCACAATGTCACCTGGAGAGTGAGGTCACCAAGAGTGGACATGGATGTCTTCAAAGTGTTGGTGGCCTGACTAGGACTGTATGTGGATTTGGTCAGGACTAGGCTGTCTGGAGTCAGAGATTTTATCTCATAGGCTTTTGCAGATGCTGCTCCCTCTGCCTAGAATGGCATTTATTTCTTTTTCATTGACTAATTTTATTGCCTGACTGCATTCTGAATCTAGGGTGCTTGGGGAAAACATTACAGTCAAGCCATTGCTAGATTAGTTTCAAACATAAGCTGATGGACAGTCCTTTTATTAGGGAACTTTTGTGCCATTCATAATGTGTCATATGATGATCCGAACAGCCACAGAGTTAAAAATACTAAAATTCAAAATGGCAGAACCATGATTGATGCTTGAGTGGCCCAAGCAAATTGAAAGTGCTGTTTTGAAATAGAAAATGTAAAAGCGGTATTAGGCTTTGGAGACAGAAATTTGGAGACAGACTCTGGATATACCTCCCTTCCTCCTATTTATTTATTTACTTTTTTGCAAATATATATCAATATGTCTACAGTGCAACACTTTCATACCATTCATTTTAAATAAATGCACAGATTAATGAACATTTGTACATTATAAAAAGGGGAAAACATAACCAGTAACTGAGTGAAATTATGTACTTGTAAATATGATGTAACTTAGCTTTCAGACAACTTATGAGAAAGATATTGTATTCCCTTTATCAATATGGAAACATAGGTTCAGAGAAATTAAGCAATTTGCTTCATGTAACACAGCTCTAGGACCCATATCTATCTGATCTGTAAGCCTATGCTCCTGTCATTTAATAGAGTTCAATATTAGTGATGGTTTCTTTTAAGGAAGGGTGCTTACTTTTTCAAGGTCTTTGAATTTGTAGGTCATTTTACAGAGAACAATAGAGATGAAGAATAATGGTTGTTTTCCAGATGAGTACTCACAGTCAAAGAAGATGCCAGCCAGTTTGGAAACAGATACATGCTTGTCTCAAACAAGCCCACCCCTTCCTTGGGCCTGGTTCAGGGGCCTGGTCCAATTTATTCTTTTCTGTGATGCTTCCAACTGCCTTGATGACTGGGTATGTCCTAACCATGTCAAAAAGACACCTGGACACCATTAGCACTAGATGTGCTTGTCTCCAGAGACTGAAATTAGTAGCCATCCTGTGAATAGCATGCTTCAGTGGCTACCCTGAAAGGACCCCCAGAGAAAGGAAAGAGAGATGGAACCCCTAGAGCTGTGAAGGAAGTCAAGGATAAGGGCATGCCCCACACTGTCTTGTCATAACTGCCTCAGCAATGGGATTTCCAAATGGTACACTACTGAGGGGCTTGCATGAGGAAGCGCTTGGCAGGTTTCCCCTTGTTCTTGGTTTCTAGGGAGTTGAATCCTATACCTGGTGTCTAATTTATCCTCCCATCATGATCATGTAAGCTGTCTGTCCCTGGATTTGTGGAAACAAGGGTATTACTTTTAATTTTTCCTCTTTTCTTAGTGTTATCAGATTGAGCAGTTTATTTCACAAGGCTTCTATCTCTGTTCTGAGCCAAATGACTCCAAAAGTTTGGCTTATGATCCAGACTTTTTTTTCCAGATTTTTAATTTGAGTTTTGAAGGCCATTATTATCTAAACCTTGTATATTATAGGGGAATTAGAGAATATAAACAGAGCTAATTCTCTATTGTTTGAGACCTATTACAGGTCATATAGACAGGGAAAGTGCTGGAACACTACAAGCAGATTTTGTAGGTAGAAGAGTAGTGTTATAAGGTAATCTTATTCAGGGAAAATGGCCTCCTGCCTGACTCTGATGCAAGAAGCAGGGCCAATTTTCCTGGCAATAGCCGTTCACTGTCTTACTGGGGAAAAGAAAAAGTTCAGATCCATGAGCGTGCTATTTGCAAGAGTGAAGGAGCAGAAATGTTGTGAAAAATCTCTCTGGGGACATTAGAAACCACCTAATTCAGTATCCCAGGTTTACAGATGAAAGAGGCAAAGCAAGTCACTGAGGAAATGTTTGCACCCATATGTGTGGATTTACTATGCATTGCCTTCATTGATACTCATTTGCTCAACTCAATATCTATTAGTGGTCCAAGCACTAAACTGGATACTACTGGGGCTAAGAGTAAGCACAGCTGACACAGTTTTTAGACCTATATCTTAGAGTCTAGTTGGGTAAACAGGTAAAAAAAAGTTAAAGGAATAATAATAACAATTATTATGAAGAAAGATAAAAACTGTGCTGAGAGAGTTTATTGGGATGAGGAAAATCTCCCTAGATAGTTGGGTTCATGGAAGTTCTCTCTGAGAGCTAAAGAATAAGCTACATGTTTTAGTTTGTTAATGCTGCAGGAAATGCAATATATCAGAAATGGGGTGGCTTTTATGAAGGGAATTTATTAAGTAGCAAGTTTACAGTTCTAAGGCCATAAAAATGTCCAAACTAAGGCATCCTGAGAAAGATACCTTGACTCAAGAAAGGGCCGATGACGTTCCAGGTTTCTCTGTCAGCTGGGAAGGCATGTGGTAGTGTCTGCTAGCTTTCTTTCCTGGCTTCTCATTTCAAACAGCTTCCCCAGGGGCATTTTCTTTCTGTCTCTCCCGACTTCTGTGTGTGTGTCAGCTCTGAAGCTTTTTCCAAAGTGATTCCCTCTTAAGGACTCCAGTAAGTAGATTAAGACCCACCTTGAATGTGTGGCGTTATAACTCCATGGAAATTACCTAATCTAAAGGTTCCACTAACAATTGGATGGGCCACATCTCCATAGGAACAACTTAATTAAAAAAAAAAAAAACCCACCCTAAACAATAGGTCTCGCTCTCAAGCTGGACCAGGACCAAAAGAACATGGCTATTCTGGAGTACACAACAGCCTCAAACCAGCAAACTACCCTGTGGAAGCTTAAGGGGATAAGTTTACTTGGTAAAAGACCCAAGAGAGGAAGAACTTGCAAAGTTCTAGGAACTAGGCAAAAAAATCTCATCAGGCCCATGTAGTTGGAGCATGGTGCCTAAGAAGATAGTGGAGGAAAAATGAGATAACAGAAGCAGATGTGGGATCAGGCAGTGCATTAAAGATGTTGAATTGTAATTAGGATTTTATTATACAAGTAAAAATATCATTAAATTTTAATTATCTTTGAATAATTCATACTTTCATATAGTTCAAACTTTTAGAAATTTAAGAAAGCACCTCTTCCCCATTCACACAATTTCCATACCTACCCTGCCCCTCACAGGTAACTGTTGTTATTAGTTCCTTCTATCCTTCCAGAATTTCTTCATGCACATACAAAAAATTACACACATAGGTATTCCTATGAATGTTCGTATTTTACACATAAAATTGAGTGCTCTAGACACTGTTCTGCCATTTGCTTTTATCACTTAGTGTATCTTGGAACTATTTCTATAAAATATAAAATATTTCTATAAAAGGAGGTGTTATTGACTGGATAGGTATAGAGTACTCTATCATGTGGAAATATAATGTTAGTTTATTTAACCCATGAACATTTGAGTTGTTATCACAAACAAGGCCAAAATGAATAACCATGCACAAACATCATTTTGCCATGTCTTCCAGAATAACAGTGAATAGATTCCTAGAAGAGACATTCGTGAATCAAAGTATATATGTATTTGTAATTTTGATAGATACTGTCAGAGTACACTTCATACAGGTTATGTCAATGTATATTCCCACCAATAATGTATGACAGCACTGTTTCTCCAAAACCCCACTAACAAAATGTGTTATTGAAGTTGTGGATATGTTTCCATGTGCTCCTCTCTAAGTATATGGGTATAATTACATTTTTCATTGGTCTGATTATGAGTGAGGTAGAGGTCTTCTCATATGTTGAGAGTCATTTATATTTCCTTTCCTATGAACTGTTTGTGTCCTTCCTGAATGGCTGCAGTCATGTGAGTGAATGATCTGACTTTGCTTTTATAATATACTTCAGCAGCAGTGTTTAGATTAAATTAGAAGGGGCAAGTTGGAAGTGGAGAACCCATCAGGAAATCACATTGGTGATGGTTGCTCCTAGTGATCCTGCAAGTTCAGCGTTAGGAAGGGATTGTGAACCAGCACTTTAAGAACTTCCACACTTGGAATAGGCTGGGGCCAGAAATCTGGGCATCTAGAATTGGATTATGCCTCTGCCATTTACCAGACTTGTGTAGTTTGAGGCAACTCAGTTTATTTCTCCAAGTCTTAGTTTCTCATCTACAAAACAGGGGATAATAACACCTAGCTGGCCAGTTTGTGTTGAGAATTTCCTGGAATCAGATGGATAAATGAGGCACGTGTGTTTGCTGTGGCTGCTGTAACAAATGGCCACAAGCTCTGCAGTTTAAAACAACACAAATTAATTATCTTATAGTTCTGAGATCAGAAGTCTAAAATGGTTTTCACTGGACTAAAACTAAATGTCAGTAGGACTGTTTCTTCTGGACGCTCTTTGAGGTAATCTGTTTCCTTGCCTTTTCCAGTTTCTAGACACCGTGTGCATTCCCTAGCAGGTGACCCCTCCACCATCATAAAAGCCAGCAGCATAACATCCTTCAATCTCTCTCACGAACTCATTCTCCTGCCTCCTACTTTCCCTCATGAGGACCCTTCTAAATGCAATGAATCCACCTGGATAATCCAGGATAATCTCCCAATCTCAAAGTCTTTAATTTAACCACATCTGCAAAGGGCCTTTTGCCATGTAATGAAACATATTTATAGGTCCCAGGGACTAGGATTTGGACTTCTTTGGGAGCGATTATTCTGTTTGCCACACACATTTTCTTTCTTAAAAAATATTTTTGTTGACAAATCTTCACACACATATAGTCCATATATTGTGTACAACCAATGACTCACAATATCTTCATATAGTTGTATATTCATCACCATGATCATTTTTAGAACATTTACATCACTCCAGAAAAAGAAATAGGAAGAAAAATCTCATACATCCCATACCCCTTACCCCTCCCTCTCATTAACCATCAGTATTTCAATCTACCCAATTTATTTTACTCTTTATCCCTCTATTATTTATTTTTATCCTTTTTTTTTTTTACTCATCAGGCCATACCCTGGATAAAGCATCAGACACAAGGTTTTCACAGTCACACAGTCACATTGTAAAAGCTATATTATTATAAAAATCATCTTCAAGAATCAAGGCTATTGGAACATAGCTCAACAGTTTCAGGCACTTTCCTCCAGCCACTTCAAGTACACCATAAACTAAAAAGCGATGTCTATATAATGCATAAGAATAACCTCCAGGATAACCTCTCAACTCTGTTTGAAATCTCTCAGCCCCTGAAACTTTATTTTGTCTCATTTCTCTCTTCCCCTTTTTGATCAAGAAGACTTTCTCGATCCCATAATGCCAGGACCTGGTTCATTCTGGGAGTTCTGTCCTATGCTGCCAGGGAGATTTATACTCCTGGGAGTCATGTCCCATGTAGGAGGGAGAGTTCACCTGCCCAGTTTGCTTAGAGAGAGAGACCATATCTAAGCAACAGAAAAGGTTCTCTGGGGGTGACTCTTAGGCATAGTTATAAGTAAGCTTATCTTTAATTATAGGTAAGTTTATCTTAACCCCAAGATTGAGGGCTCGCCTTATTAATTTTGTTGTCCCCACTGCTTGTGAGAATTTAAGGAATCTTCCAAATAGGGAAGCTGAATATTTCCTCCTTTCTCCCCAATCCCCCCAAGGGAACTTTGCAAATCCTGTTTTATTCTATGTCCAAATTACTCTGAAATATATCAGGGCATCACACTAACCTGGATAAACCAACAAGATCTCATGCTCTATTCAAGATTCCATGTACTTACGGTGTTCAACTAAACTGATCATACAAGTTAAATTAGGTAATGAACTACCCAAAATATAAATTTTGCACCAAATAAACATCTCTCCTTTTGGTCTTACACAGAAGTTGAAGTTTTAAAATATGGACAATATCATCCTTTACCCTGTATTCTGATCTACCTTAGTCCTATCCAGATCAGCTTCATTCATATTTCTAGTCAAAGTCTGATCCGCTTTCCAACTATTTAAACAGTTCCTGTATGGGGTACTGCTGACTCTCATAGCTTCAGAGCTCTAACTCTGAATCTCAGGTGTCACATCAATACCTGAAGTTTCTGGGGAGTGGCCAGGCTATATGCAACAGCTCAGTATCTCAGAATTTAGAAATAACAGTCCTGAATATATGTGACTGCGGTACATATATACAATCTAGGACCCTTTACAATAGGCCCCAACCTGATAACCCATGCTCTCAACTTCCATTCACTGAGCTTTTATATTATACTTAGTCTAAATGAGTGAGGCATGAATACACAAGTTTTTAAAAGTATAAAGTGCTAATGCAATACTTACTAATTCTATTTTTTTGGTGGAAATAATGATGGTAATAACAATTTTTATTGTAAAAACACTCACAGTGTAGCAGTGAGTATGCCAGAGGTATACACAGAGCCAGGCCTGAATTGGAAAGTGCGCAGGGTAACATGGCTGAAGTGGAGGTTTCCAGCTATTTCTCATGTAAGAACATTATCTACTGCTTACTAAAGCTCTTAGATGGGAAGAGTCATTCCAGGGATTCACAACATGTCTGAGATCTGTGCCTAGAAGCAAGCATGAGAAGGAAACTTCATCTGGAGATGCAAGACATTTGGACAGGGAAACATGAACCCCAGAAATAAACAGAGACTTTAGCAAGAGCTTTGGGCTTCACGTGCTATGGCATGTTAGGGAATTCATCCCAAGTCTGCTATTACTCTGTAGAACAGTGAGACCCTTCTGATAAATGAGTTGCATCATTTCATCAGTGCCTCAATAAAGTGGAAAGAAGAGTAGTTGAAAAGAAGACCCAGCTCTGCTGCAGCCTAGTGCTAAAATAACATCTTGAAAATGACTGAAGTCTGAGCATGATTCCTGGGGCCCTGGAATAAGGCTGGATGAGATGAGCTGAACTGCTATGGGGTGATTGTAGTCACCCAAATGCTTTTTCATTATCTTTTCTGCTTCTGTGTGTTCTGTCCCATCTTTGTTACCAGAGTCTTACCTGCTTCTTCACTGACAGCTTGATTCTCTTTGCCTATATTTCAGTTGTGCCAGAAGAATGGACATAGTTAAGACTCCCCATTTGCAAACATGTACTGACTCAGATACTCTACACCAGACCCTATTCTGGGTACTAGAGATTCAGAAATGCATGGGCTTCAACTGAAATCTTAGTAGGGGATTCTATGCCTACATCCTTAAATCTGTGTTTGCAAAACAATTCAGCTCCATTGCTTACTGTTTAGAAAACAGTACCAGCTGCATATACAATACAGTGTCAGCTCCATTATTTCCTTTAGATACTCACAGCTAACATGGAAGGGTAATACCATTGTGGAAATTTGCTTTTCTACTAAAATAATTCTTATTTTATTATTATTATTATTTTAATCTTAGTTTGCCCATCTGGGGGAAAAAATCAGGGTAATGAATACCATCTCACAGTATTGGCTGAGGATTCACATAAATGAGACAACAGAAGTACAAGAAAGTGATTACAAGTGGTACTTAATAGATCTCAATAAATGAGAGTGGAAACTAAATCAAAAACTCATTACTTAGAGTCAACTATGAATTGGAAATTATGGCAAGTATTGGACCTTCGTCCCTAGAAATTCCCAAACAGAGATAAGATGACTTTGTGTCAAAGATGTTGTAGAAGTGATTCCTGGGTTGAGTTGGGCTGTTAGGCTGTACATTCCAAGACAGAGATCCATCGGACATTGCTATTTATGGCCTCGAACCCACCTTGGTGGCTGGCATCTATATTGTAAACAGAATGCATCTGGGTACTCAATATTGTAAAGAGAATGTAGGGAAAGTGTTCAATATCTCTGAAATTATCTGAGGCCTTTGACTTTTCTATCTACTATTGCTTTAAAATAGGAGTCTCAAATTATCTTGCCTTTTCCTTGAGCTAGCATTTGGCCCTTCCCATGGCAAAATCAGTGACTCCACAGCTGTAGAATCAGTCAGTATGTGTGATAAGCTCTCCCAGAAAAGCACTCAAAGATACTACCCTTCCCCACCCCAACTCTCCATACATTGCTTTGAAGTACAGAGAATTTCCACATCCCATTAAAGGCAAATAGCTTCTAAAAGACCCTGGAAGATTAGATAGTGTTTGAATTATACTCATGGAACAGCTAAGAACTCTCACGCAACATGCCTGGAACACATGAAAACAATCAATAGAATATATCCTAAATTTGACATCCTCTAGAGCTTAGATATTCTCAAGAAGGAATTCCAAAATGCTTGATTTAGGACAGTTTCTGTTCACTTTCCTCAAAAGAATAATACCAGTACTTTATAATGTTATTTGTTCTGTGACAGGGAAGGACTGGCCAAGCAATATTCTCAGAGAGTAGAGTTATGCACACTTGTTAAAGAACATTTTGCTTTTCAAAATCTTTGTTTGCATTTGGATTGTGATTAAATGGTTGAGACCAGAACTTGTAATGGCTACTTGTTGTTGGAAAGATCAAACACCTGGAGACCGAAGGCTTGTGCTGTTGCCTGGTTCTACCACTCCCCGCTCTTAATTCCTGGACACACCTCTTTATCTCTCTCAGCTATCCTGTATAGGGAGCCCTGTTATCCTTCTATATCATGCCCTGTTATCCTTCTATAACATGGGCATAGTACTACCCACCTCACTTAGTTGTGAAAATGAACTGTTATTATACATGGAAGAGCTTTACTAAAAGTTGAAGTAAAATTCAAAGCTATTCATTCTGGTGTTTAAGAATTTCAAAGTAAAAGCACACCCCCGGTTCATGTTTTTTGCTCAGGATTCTTGATTTTAATAAAATCAGTCTGCACCCTTTCTCTCTTTTCTATTCTACATATGTACAGGGCTCAGCCTAATCATTGAACATCTCATTTCTTCCATATGCTATACTATCCTTGAATGGCTCTATATACAAGTCCTGACCATCCTTTGAAATCCAGTTTAAATCCCAAACTTCTATGACAAACTGGAATACAAACTGGGAGTGGGAAAGGGACTTAACCAAGCCTATACACTGATTTTGAGGTTAGTTTCATGAGTTGCTGCATATAATCACCGCTGTCTTTGTGTTTACTTGATGCATTGGCTCAATATGCAATTTTGAAAAGTAGAATTCCAATGGTGAGTTCCAATAGCTCCAATGGTGAGCTATTCCAATAGCTCTTCTTGCTATTGAAACCTTGAGGTGAGAGATATTTGTGTGGAATTATGTTATTGTTAGTCTCCTTCCTGGCTGTTCTTTAACTAGCCTTTAATAATGGGTGGCATTTTAGGGATTGTTGTAAATGAATTCCTTCCTTTTGATAAAGGTTTTGCTATAGAGACACACCCTATAATTCCTAATTAACATTTAAGAACAATTTTAGTGTATAGATCAAAAATGAGCCTGTAGCTTGGAGGTGAGAGCATGTCTCCAAAGTAAACTAAAATAAAAGCTGCGTTTTATAATAGTTCATGAAGGCTGTTACCAAGGATTATTTCTCTTCACAAAGAAACCAGGGCTGATGTGAGAGAAATGACATCACCCTTAAAGCTACTTAAGAAACAATAGGACAGAAACCCTTGAGTCAGCACTCTAGGCCTGATCAATTAAAATATGAAAGTTGACTTGCAATATTTCATAGATTACCTTTTGTTCTAATGTCTGGGGGCAAGATTCCAGGTGGAGGATAATATGTCACATACCTCTCCATTTCCTGGATCATCACAGAGACTTTGTGATTTGGGCCTGAAAAGAACCTTTGAAGATCTAAAATGGAATCCTCTCGTTTCAGACTAAAGTCTGGAAAGGGCAAACGACTGCATTAAGTTTCTACCATATGTTAATATGACAAAGTCAGGACGAAAATCTGTATTTTCTAACACTCACTTTAGGGCTGAAGATATGAAATTTATTGTTGTTTATCCCCCAATATAATATGAATTATATTGTAATTTTTCAAAAGACTTTGGCAGCACCCTATTCCTCAGCATCACATTTGTGTCCCCTGTTAAATTTAACCTACTCTTGAATATCATCACCCATCAAACCCTACCTTAAAATCACAGCTTCCCAAATAGTTTCCAAGTATCTTCAAGCTTCTTTATCTTTGATTTTGTCTTATTCTTTGGCTTTGGACCCTACTTGATAAAATCCTGTAAGGATTAGTGCAGAAACCATATCCAGTTTTTATAGCTCCTTTGGTTGATTGAGCCATTATCCTTAGCAATAGGTTCCTATTTTATTAAGTAGGAATCATCTCTCTTCTTCTCCTCCCCTTGAATTGTGAGTCCCACGATTTTCTTCACCTTGATAAGTTCTAAAGCCACTGGCACTATGCAGTCTATAAACATGCTAAGTCATAGAACAAACCGGTATTAGAAGAAAGCTAGAGCCCAAATATTTTGAGTCCCAGCTGTATGGTCTGTTTATTCCAATTTTCAAGTTGACTTAAAAAATTCTATTTTAATCTTCAGAGAGGACACCTCTTCTGTCCCTGGCTTCAGAGTGGACTCTCCAAGCCTGTGGTGCCTGGCCTGACTTACTGAATTCCTGGTAAAGGTTGAAACCATCTTCACTCATGCTGCAGCCAGGGAGGTCTCCCATCTGGTGGTCTCAATTTCAAAGTCCATGCCCTTCATATGCAACTCCATGTGGCATTTAAAAATTCATAAATGCCTTTGTAGTCTAAACTTTTGCTGAGCTAAATATAGTGCCACACCAGTTTATACCTCTAATCCCACCCATTGAGTTCTCAGAAGAGCCATGTCGCAATAATTGTCACACCCTTTGCCTGTCAACATCTGTGATTTAATCATGCCCAACTGTGAGGAGCATGCCGAAAAAAGAAAGAGACTGTAAGGGCAAGGCAGAAAGACACAAGGCTGAGCACCCACATTCCATCCCTGTGACTCAAGTGCTCAAGCATCAGAAACCCTAACTAGTTTCAACATTCTCTTCACAGATGTCCATTGATATTGACACCAATCACTTGCAATTTGAAATTAAAATCCTTATAGTTTCTAATGGGAATACTATCTGTCCTGCCTAAGACAAATGGGAACAGTTACCCTCACCCCCTTTTACAGCCCTAATATTTGAGGTTCCTGGACTGATGGCTCAACCATCAATAGATACAGTCAATAAAATTTATATGGAGTCTTCAGAATTTTCTTTCTATACTGGGACCTCCTGGTAAACCTGAAGGAAGCTTTTCTACTCTAGTTAGACATATGGATATAGGCATGTCTATATCTTCCTGGGACTACTACTTCAATGAAATGTTACTAGGTAATTTGAAGTAGAAGGTAATGTTGCTAAATAAATTTGGATAACACTATGTTAAACTGAATCTAACCCTCCTTGTCACTCCTTTTTAATTGATGGAAGTCTTTATTATGATAGTATATTTATAACTGTCCCACAAGAAGACAGAGTACATGGCTTATTTGGCCTTCACAATTCCTTTCCAATGAGGCTCTGGTAGAACTAATAGTAACCAGAATACATTAAAGCAAATAAACAAACTAAAACACACAAATCTAGCCCTCTCATTCTTTTCTTCTTCCCATACCAAACTTGTGTAATCGTTTCTCCCTTTCACATTTCTCTTCTCCCTTTTTCTTCCATTTAGTTTTTTTGTTACTTACAAGTTTCTTCCTTTAGCTATTTTTTTTCAATATTGCTGCCATGTATTTTTCTGAAATGGACTGGAAATCAAACAAATATGAATTCAAGTCTTTTCCCTGCGACTTACCAACTGTGTAGCGTGAGACAAATTCTTTTTTTTTTTGATTTAGTGGCTTCAGCTTAGACTTTTGTAAAATGAAGATGGAAATAGCAGCTCTTAGGAATATGGAAAGGCTGAAAACAAAATGTATGAAGCACTCAGAACCTCATCTGACATACCAGATCCTTATTGTCAGTGTATTTGAGGCACTATTAATATTATTGCCATTATTGTGTTAAGAATAGAGTTTGTGTTAGAAAAAGAATTAAAATGCTCCAAAACAGCATACCAAATACATGAAATAAGTTGTCAATGCTATTGTAAGTAGCAAGACACAATCGAAAACATTTATCCTCTGTTCCCCACCCCAGTGAAGTTACTCTAATTGTTTTGTATTGAATGCAGAGTTCTCCATCAGGAGTGCTTTAACTAGAAGGCATGCACAGATATTGCTTCCCTCATTCCTTGGGGTGGCCAGGATCTTGGATTGGTCATCTGTGTCCTTGAAGCAGCCTCTTCTGTTAACCTTCATATCTTGTACAAAAATAATCATTAGTTCAGGGCAACATGATGTGAAATGGCAGTGAAGCATTCTGGCTAATTATAAACACAATTATACAGTCAGCTATTGTCAGGTGGTCCATTTAAACATTTTAGCTTTATTCACAATTAACCGAGGGTCAAGCTATGATGAGGAGACTGCTTATTTGAGGGTATAGTTTAAGAATTATGCATCATTAAAGGATTAGCTTAGAAGGTCTGTACAGACCCTTTGGACATTGATTTTGTAAATTGACTCCAACATCTGGCTAACTACTTGACCCTGAACTTTGCAGTCTCTCATTTTTCCAATTAATAATTCAGAAATAAAGGTTAGAACCTCTTCTGCCAGCAGCAGTTTGTCTGTAAGGGGAAGCTGAGCTCTCACAGGCAAAATAAGAAGAAAGTTAAAATTTTGCAGGAACAAGAAAGCAGCTGAAGGGTCCTCTG